>ML797523.1:0-15535 GCA_009831015.1 Picea engelmannii
GAATGGAGTCATCCATGAACGAGTTGGATGAGCACTAAAGGTGAAAAGTCATAACATGGTTGTTTGGGTCTTCTCCCGGTTTACCGTCAAATTTGGGAATGTTGAATGGTAGCTTGGTTGGTATGATGGGCCAGTGGGGAGAATTTAAGATAGGATCATTCAAGATTCTAGACAAGTCGGGTAAATCCAAAGTGGCTAAAAAAGGAAGTTGTCTATTCACGTGAGGATACTGGTGACTTTGGGGAGGAAGTCCCATTGGTATACCAGTAGGACTGTAAGCAGTTTTCATGAACATGGAGTGTCCTGACAGATTTGGCCAAGGATTTTGAGGCATATAGCCCATAGGGTTGGGTTGGTTGGAAATGTTCCCTTGAAAAGGGGAACTAGAGTGAACGTGTGGACCCCAAGTGGAACTCAAGAACCTGGAAATGGCTGGCCCGAGTGAGGGGGTATAAAAGGGGTGCTATGAGGTTGTTTCCCCCCGGATGACTATGGATTTCCTTGGGCAAGGAGGTTATAAAGGTGGGCTAGTGATATGGATTTGTTCTGTCCATACAATGGGTTATAGAGTCCAACCTGAGGTTTTCCCCCAAGTAGAGGATACCCCTCAACGTGAGATTTCCCTCCAACGGGAATCTACCGGCAAGAAGTGAATGGATGATGGGTGCTTCCAATTGGATTGGAGACACTAGGGCCAGATCCCCTGGGAAAAGGTGGATAAGACCCTCTGGAGAGGACCTAGGAAGGTGTAGGAACAAAACTGGTAGAAGCATTGTACCCAAGTGGAACAAAAAGTCCAGAAGCTCCGGATGGAACCTAGGTAGCGATGGCAGTGGATGGATTCAAAGCTTGGTACCCAGGAGGAAGTGACAGAATAGGTCTAGACGAGAGTGGTGTGCCAATGGGAGCTTGGCTAACTACCACATTCTCGGTAGGAATAGTCGTAACGTGTGGGACCATAGTAGAATGGGCCATCTGGAGAGAGAAAGTTGAGATAGGACCAACTAACTGTGTTTCTGGAACGACGTTGATATTGCTAGTTGTACCAGAAAAATAGTCTAAGGGTATCGTGTAGGTAACAAACGTTTTGAGAAGTTGGGAGATGACAGGTATATCAACACCTGCCCCTAAGCCGTAAAGGTGCCACATCATGCAAGGTGGGCTTCTAAATATGTCGGTAGTCCAAAAGGGATCTCTGACTCCAGGGCCTAAATGGGGTCCAGTCAGTATTCCAGAAGTGTCAATAATAAGATCTCCAGATGAATTTAGCCGAAGAATACGTCTCTCATATCTAGGAGGAATGTGGAAAGCCTCTAATGAATCGAAAATAACTTGGAAACTTTCTAAAGAGGCGAAACCTTCCTCTTGTGAGGTTACAATGTCCTGGACCTCGCTCTGTTGAGGAGAGCCCTCCGATGAGTTAGGAGGCAAAGGTTGGTAACTTTCTGGATCTTTCAAGGATAGCCATTGCATCCTGCATGAACGACGCTGAGGGTCTGTGTTGGTTGAACCAAATAGTTTACGAAAAAAATTCTATGACCAACTACATAAAAAAACAACACTCGCTAATAAAATCTAGAAATCAAACCAGGCAAACAAACCTTCTTCTTTCAAGGTCACTAAATGGTGCTAAAATCCAACGTCGCGAAGTCAAGACAAGAAGGGGCTAGGATAGAGTGGGTGGAAGAGTTACGTTGATGACTTGCTTAACGAACTTACACCTTGGTGCAAGCTCCCACACATAATCGTGGGCATACCCTCCAAGGAGCCCGAGTGAGGGCATACCCTCTAAGGAGCCTGAGTGAGTCTGGCCAATGTCGATTCTAGGTACCGTGAAAACTTTCCCCTCCACAGTCACCTCATGTAAGACCCTAAAGAGATAGGCTACTAAAGTTAACCAAGAACAACAATGATGCCTAGGGAAATAGTCGACAGTTTGATCCACGCGCAAGGCCAGGGTATCTAGCCCAAAATAAAATCGAAAGGCTTCCACTCATAATTGTGGGTATACCTTCAAGTGACCCCCGTAATACATGCAATCTATACACTAAGACCAACAAAGCAAGGTGAGTAACTCTGCCAGCCTTAATTCGACCTCAGGTTTGACCCTTGTGTGAGAAGGGATTCCTAGGACAAAATGTTGCCAATGGATTTGAACACTCCCTATCGCAATATGCTACAGTGTGTTTTATTCTTTGGAGAGTGTGCTTCATAACCTATTCCAAAGCGCTAGCCTAGATAATGTTGGTGGAAAGAGCCCTAGAAAAAAAGCTACTAATTAAATTTTATAATTACGCAGTGTTTTACAGGTTGTTGTTTATGCAAGAGGGAGATGGAGATGAAATTGATGTTGTATGAGACCTTCACCCAATAATATGAAAAAAGAGATGAATTATGCAATGTTTCAGTTCGATGAACTCTAAGTACAATACGACGAAATTATTTCTTCGGAAAACACAAAAGCTATGAAATATAATTCTTTTTTCTTGAATGAACACAATTTCAAACAATCATAAGCAATGAGATTTTCCAGTTTGTTCTCTTAAAAAAAAATTGAATGCACAAAATTTTCTTATGAATGATTACTACAAAGAATATATGACTTTAATTCTTCCTTTACAAAACCAATTTAGGGGTATAATGAAGAAAGGAAAAGTAATCAAAGAAAATCGATACACTCAACAAATACCCAAATCAAACTTTCAATGAAGATACAAATAAAGACAATAAGAAAATGTTTCACTAAATGAAAATGAAAATGGATTTCCAATCAAAAAGAAATCCATAAAATGTAAACAATCTAAAACCTTAAATCAGATCAAAGACTTTCATCAATCAAGCACTCAGATTTCAAAATCGGAGATTATATCCTTGTTGATAAAAATCAAGAAGCGAAAACTTATAAAATGACAAAGAAGGGTTTTCAATCCCTAAAAACCAATCAACGGCAAGTCATTAAACTCTGAAAACAATCAAATATAGGCTCCAAAAGTTCCTCCCAGATGATCAAAGAAATACTGGGTAGCAGAAGAAAAAAAGACCCAATCCAAAAAAAATTACAGGCAATGTCGCAGCCCAGCAATAGGGTATAGTGCAGAAATTAAAGTTTTCTATAGGCTAGCTATGGGGTAGGTTATGGAAAGTCTGCACTAGTATAAGCAGTTAGGGTGCAGGTATCTAAGGTTTCCGCTGGCTATATATGAGATACAGTGCGGAAATGCCTGTAAACAAAGAAAAAATGGAAAGAGGGCAAAGAGTCCAAAAGAACTTTTAGATCCATAGAGTATGGATGGATCCCCCACAAACTCAGAGACTGGCTGGAAATGAAAAAAGGTAGGCTAAAGTAAAATGGACAGCAAAAAACCACAAACAAGTCATATCCCCAGTGGAGTCGCTAATTTTTTTATTGGATAAATCGGTGAATGTGGACATAAAGTGATCTCCCTAGATCCACCTAGATCTAGAACAAAATGAGACAGGACATGGTGCTTTCCCTAAGATTAATCATCGAATTTACTATCAAATAAGAGATGGGTGACATACCTTTGAATATTGCTTCCTTATATCTTTGTTTTCCCTGCTTCACTCTGGTGCTCTTTTGCAATTAGATCTACAATGACACAAACCAACCAAAGTGAAAGAAACAATAGTATATAAAATGAAAACTTAAACATGTGATCAAGGAGTCATGTAATAAAATGAGAATGATTTTATGGGAAAGAAACATGCCACCGTATTATATTAAGTAAAAGTGGAAGATACAACTGAGCCGCCTTGATGTGGCAAGGTTCCCTTTTAGTGGCTCTTTGCTCCAACACAGACACTTGCTTCAAACTTGCATGAAGATGACCCACAATAGCTTGATGGAAAAATGGAGACCTCAAGCATCAATTGAAATAGAGTTCCTCACACAATCTTCATCCTATTCCTTCATAAATTCCTTACTTGATCTTGCTTGCTTTTTGCTTAACCTTTTCCATGAGAAATCCATCATTATATAGGAGAAACGGAGATGGTTAAAGAGATTAGAATGATCCCACCAAATTAGTGAAGCCAGTAGGATCCCAACCATACGGATGCCACCTCATATTCTATAAGATTCCCTTCTAGAACCTTTTTGAACCTCGTCCCTTTTCTTAGTTTTAAAACGCCGCCACAGCCTGTCTATAGAGCAGCCTGTGGAAATCAGGCATTTCCACACTGTGTATTACTCTTAGCCTACGACGTCCTTCTAAAAACAAGTTTTGTAGAGGGGGAAACCAGTTACTTTTCTCATGGGAAATATCCTTTTGAGAGCATGAACACATGCCTGTAGAAACATTACCAAGGTGACCAAAATAATGTGTAATGGAGGGGATCAGTTACGTGAGCTTCTTGGGGGAGGACGGGAGGTTCTTGATTCCCCGTGAAATACTTAAAAATCCCTTGGACTATTGGCGGGGGGTTTGATATCTTGTTCTCTCCTTCATCCATTTGTGCGTTCATTCACTTGCGTTGATCCATCCTCCTCTGCGTCTTGGCTTAGGAAAGGGAAACAAACTGTTGAATATTAGCCATGGTTTTTTTGGTTGTAGTGGTTGTTGGTGTAATTCATCCATGACTTGAGGCTTGCATGTCTGAGATGTGTTGGCCTGTGTCCAACGTTGTTCACGTCTGTGAGTCCTGAGAGTTCTAGCATTGAGATTCTGGACCAGTTGCGTTGGAGCCCAAAATAAGGAGAAGGACTTCCTGAGGGACTGCGTGTAGAGAAGGGTGGAGGTCCATTCTCTTGGGTGGTGCAGGCTGGGTAGAAGAGAGCTAGGTACTTGGATTTCTATGAGTGTTGGGAAATCATGTGTGAGCTTGTGTGCTGACTAGTTTGGGAATCCAAGTAACACTCTAGAATCATCCTTGTGGATTCATAACCCTGGCTCGGGGGTGACACTGTTGTTGAAATTTGGAGAAGTAGTGTCTACAGTTGGGTGGAACGTCCTTGGTATACCACCAGTTGGTGTCATCTTTTATAAAGATAAGTGCTCTCTATTATGGTATTAATTATCTATATATGAATGTATTCTGCCGTGTATTTATTTATCATATGATTGAATCTTTAGAGTATGCATGCTTGTTGGTTATTGTTGTGGATGTCGTTAAATATTTTCTTTTATGCATCCTTATTATTTTAATAGGTATCGGTAAGAGAAAGAATTCTAGGGGTGGGATTGAAGGTGGCGTACCCTAGCCTATGGGTGGTCGGGGTGTGTTACAATTACAAAGGAAGCATGGACAGGGAAAAAGATAAACTATTATTTTTTGAAGACTTTCGGTTGTGAAGCATTTTTCCATATTGATAAAGAAAATAGAACAAAGCTTGAGGAAAAAACCAAGAAGTGTACTTTTATTGGATACGATGTTAGTGATTTTGGTTATCTCTTATGGGATTATGAAAATCACAAAATCATTAGGAGTAGAGATGTCATATTCAATGAAAAGGTCATGTACATAGATAAGTTTCAAGGAAAGAAACATGAAAAAGAAAAACCAGAATACATAGTGCTTGATGAGATCACTGAAAAATAAATTCCAAAGGTACAAGAAAATCAAAATGTACAACAATAGGAGCAGGATGTACCTCAAACTCCTACAAGTGTTGTTAGAATATCTACCAGGTTAAGTAGACCCCCTGAATGATACTCTCATTCATTGTATTATTTATTGTTGATTGATTATTGTGAACCAAAATGTTATGAACAGGAAATGCAGGTACACACTAAAAATAAGTGGGAGAATGACATGAAAGAGGAAATGGATTCCTTGGTAAATAACCAGACTTGGGACTTGGTTCAGTTGCTTGTAGGAAAAAGAGCATTGCAAAATAAATGGGTTTACAAGTTGAAGGAAGAAGATGGAGGAAAAAAGCGATACAAGGCTAGACTCGTTGTAAAGGGGTTTGCACAAAAGAAAGGTATAGATTTTGATGAAATGTTTTCTCTTGTTGTTAAGATGACTTCAATTAGAACTATTTTAAGTCTTTTGGCAATAGAAGATTGCATCTTGAACAATTAGATGTAAAAAAAAAATTCTCCATGGGGATTTGGAAGAAGAGATTTATATGCAGCAGCCACAAGGGTATCAGGTCAAAGGAAAGGAGAATTTAGTAGGCAAATTGAAGAAGAGCTTGTATGGCCAAAAGAAATCTCCAAGGTAATGGTATTTGAGGTTTGACAGGATCATGACAGAACAAGGTTATAGTAGATGCCATTATGATCATTGTGTTTATTTTAAAAGGCTAGAAAATGGAAGGTTTATTATCCTGCTATTGTATGTAGATGACATTATTGTTGTGGGGTATAATATGCAAGATATAAATGTGCTCAAGAAGAAATTAGCTAATTCATTTTCGATTAAGGATTTGGGTGCTGGAAAGAAAATCCTTGGTATGAGAATAACAAGAGATAAAAAAAATTGCAAATTGACATTGTCTCAGGGTGAGTACATAAAGAAGGTGTTGGATAGGTTTAGAATGCATAATGCAAAACCAACTAGCACACCTTTGGCCAACCATTTCAAATTAACTAAGGAAATATGTCCCAAGGAACAAAAGGAGATAGAATACATGTCCAAGGTCCTTTATTCATCATAGGTTGGAAGCTTGAAGTATGTGATGGTTTGCACAAGACCAAATATTGCACATGTAGTGGGAGTTATGAGAAGGTATATGAACAATCTAGGTAAAGAACATTTGGAGGCAGTAAAGTGGATTATCGGGTATTTGAGAGGTACTGCTACTCATGCATTATGTTTTGGAGGTTCAGACACTGTTCTACAAGGATATGTTGATTCAGATATGGAAGGAGATAAAGATAGCAGGAGGAACACCACATGGTGTGTTTTTACTGTAGGTGGAACAACGGTAAGTTGGATTTTGAAACTAAAAAAAGTTGTTGCACTTTCAACAATGGAAGCAAAGTATGTTGTTTCTACAGAGGCTAGTGAAGAGATGATTTGTTTACAGAGGTTTATGAAGGAATTGAGAAATAAGTAGGAGAATATCAGGTTGTACTGTGACAACGAGTGTGCCATTCATATTGCAAATTACTCAACCTTCCATTCAAAGACTAAGAATATACAACTCAGGTACCATTTCATACGATCCATCTTGGAAGATGGAGATTTGAAGTTGGAAAAGATACATACTAGCTAGAATCCTACAAACATGTTAACAAATGGTGTAACCAGAGAGAAGCTGAGTTCCTATTCAGTTTCAGTTGGTCTTCAAGCATGAAGGAGAAGATGAGAGATTTTCTAGGTCTAAGAAGGATCATAGTCCAACAGATACAACAACGGTGGAGTTATTTTGATCAGTCTCCAAGTAGGAGATTGTTAGTTTTGGAGCCTGATTATCTTCCTAAATCATAGGTCTTTGTTTTCAGTCATGTTTATACCCCATGAAGACTGTACACCCCTCCACATGGGGGGTTTGCAGGGGGGGCTTTCCCCCCCTGCAGATTTTGGGGGGCTCATCCCCTTGGTTGGGGGGCCTGGGGGAAACTAGGCCCTTAGAGAGGGTTCGGGGGTGAAGCCCCTGAAGGAAAAATTGCCTTGTAAATGTATATTGTAATTTCATAGTCAGTCTAAACCTTTCATTATAAGGTCACAGATCTGACGATAGAAGTTATGTTAGGTTTCTTTTCCTTAGAAGGAAACCCTCTCTTATAAGGGAATTGTATTGTGGCTGTGTATTATTATGAATATTGTATTTTGAGATAGGAGATTGTGAGAGAAAGAAGAGGAAGTTATAGAGGGTGTGTTGTAGGTTGTATCCCTTCATTTTGTTGGATAATAAAAAGAAAGGACCTGGCAATTTCTCTGGTGGATGTAGATGACACTAGGTGAACTACATATATCTGTGTCTCTATTGTATTGTGAATCTTTTGTGTTTTATTTCCACATTTGTTTTATTTTATTTCTCCATGATCCTGTTTTTCTAACACTTCTTGTAGGTTGTGAGAATGGCCATCTTCGAAAAACGATCAACCACCACAAATACACAATCATTTCCTTTCTTGGTGGATGAAAAGCCAGACATGTAATCCATAAATATGGATTCCCAAGGCCTCTCAAGAGTAGGAAGAGGGGTGTATAATCCATGCTTCTTGATGGTTGGCTTGGAAATGACACATGCAACACAAGATATGATATACTTGCTCACGCACTATCGAAGTTTTAGCCAATAAAAATGTTTTTGTAGAACAACCACAATTTTCTCCACACAAAAATGTCCTTCCATCCGACTGTAGTGAGCCTCTCAAATCATCTTTACACGCTCGCTTGCGGAAACATAGAGGTGGCCCAGGTGGTATAACAATCCATCCTGATTGTGAAAATTGGTGACATTTGTGCCTGTACCCAAGAGTTGATAGGTGGTGGCGAAGTTAGGATCACACTGATAAAGTTGGGGCCACTCAGATCCCTCATGCCCACAAGAATGGAGCACGGTGGTGAGTACCACAATGGGAGGTCGACTGAGGTAGCCAACGACACGATATGTGCTCCCTGTCTTATACTTGATGTTGAGATGGAACTCCTGCAGGTATGTGGACCACTTTTGATGGAAATCATTCTGCAACTTCCCCTATGTCTGTATGAACTATAGAGGCTTGTGATGAGTGTGGATGATTGTCTCCTTTCCCAGAATGTAATGTTTCCATTGATGGTAGTCTTGCAAAATGGAATACATTTCCTTGTCATAGGTGGGGTATTTCCAAACAATATTTGAGAGTGTCTCACTATGGTATGCTATTGGATGATCGTGTCTCAGTCTCAATCTTGAATAGTTGTTGCAGATCAGGTAAGGAGAGTACTAGAGTTGAGCACAAGCGATGCTTCAGATCATCAAATTCTCTTTGTTGTGCCTTCCCTGATGCGAATGTTTCCTTTCCAACACCCTTGGTCACTTGGTTGAGGGCCCATGCAATATGTGAGAATCCCAACACAAACCGTCAGTAGAATCTAGCAAGTCATAAGAAGCTCCAAAGCTCAGTTAGTGTAGTCGGGGCTAGCCAGTCATGGATGAATTGGATCTTAGTTGGATCCACATGTACCCCATTCTCATCAACAATGTAGCCCAAGTATTGGACCCTGTTCATGCCAAAGGAGCATTTTTCCAAGTTGGAATATAGCTTGTGTTGCCGCAGAGTGCTCAAAACCTATTGAATATGTTGCGTGGGCTCCTCCCAAGATCTATTGAAGAAGAGGATGTCATCCATACATAACACCACAAAAGAGTTGGTGAAGGGTCTCAATACATCATCCATCAACCTCATGAAATTTTTTGGTGCATTTGTTAAGCCAAAGGGCATGACTAGTCATTCGAAGAGATCTTCTTTAGATTTGAAATTTGTCTTCCATACATCAATCAATTCGATGGGAACTTGGTGGTAGCCATACTTTAGGTCAATCTTGCTGAAGAAATTCCCCCCCTTGATTTTGTCAATAAGGTCATCAATTCAGGGAATTGGGTACCGGTTCCTAAATGTGATTTTGTTTAATGTTCTGTAATCAATGCAAAGCCACCAGGTCTCATCTTTCTTCTACACCCATACAATCAGGATTCCACAAGGGAAGGAAATGGTTTGGATGTGCCCCTTTTGAAGCACCTCTTGGATTTGACACTTTATTTTGTCATTTTCCATTAGTGAGCGATGATAGACTAGTCGATTAGGCAGAGGTGCACTGGGGGCCAGATCAATTGGATGCTTGACTTGGAAGTGCATCAATACCCTAGTGGGTGAGGAGAAGATGTCTATGTACTCTTCCACGATCCCGTCCACTTTCTTCTGCTACAAAGAGAGGCTTTGTGTAGAGGTCACATATGTGGAGATGACCTTTTTATTATTGTGAGAATGGATCACAAATAAGACAAACTTCACGGTCTATGAAATGAAATTACTGCATTGCTTATAAAAGATTAAATAAATAGCAGTAGGCAGCGCTACCTCTGGTATCCTATACAATTGTCTACCCAAAGTAATAATAACACTGTGGGGTCTAGACTCATACATAACATGCTGCTTCCACAAATATGGTTGGCCTAAAAGAACATCACAAAATTCAAGGGGAGAAATATCACACAATACCTTGTCTTTGAAGGGATTGATGTCGTAGGGCATACGACATTGTTGGCTAATGCAAATATCTCTTCCTTGGCGAAGCCAACCGATGGTGTAGGGTTGCAAGTGAGGTTTTATCGTCAGGTCCATTCACTTGATGACCTCTATTGATATCATGTTCTTCTTACTATCTCTATCGACAATGAAATGAAGTGGATCCCCCTTTACCCACATCTATGAGTGAAAGAGGCATTTCCCTTCCTTTGGTTCTTCTGGTTCGATTGGGTGAACTTTGGTGGTAACGACAATGGAACTGGGTTCAACATCGATAATATGCTTACCTCCTTCTGGATTTTATTCAGATTCAGAATCTGCCTCTGACTCAAAATATTTTATCTCAACCACCAGTGAATTCTTGGAGCGATATTCTTCGGTGTTATGCCAAGGGATTTTATGGTATTCGCACCACTTTCCCGTATCCTTCTTTGTCTTCTCATTAACCTTCTTGCGTTGTGGCTTGGACTGGTTGTCCTGAGAGTGGCCATATTTTCTCTGCCCCTTGTTTTGTGGGTTGGGTCCACCTTTTCCCTACTTCAGATGTGAGGAGTTTGCAGATCCAAACTCTTGCCTCTTCTTCTTAAATTTATTCTCGATCTTGACAACATATCTATAAGTCGCACCTAATGAAGCGATGTCCATAAAATCCATTTCTATTTGAATGTATCTATGCAGGCAATCATGGTATTTGAGAACTATATGTCATTCAGAGTGTTTGATACCCAATTTGGTGTGCAGGGTATGGAAAATATTAGTGAAATCTAGTACTGTCTGGTCCCTTTCCTGATGCAGCGTGGTCCATCTTGTGTATTGTTCCTTGTATCTTCCAACATGGTAGTATTGTTCTTTAATGGCATCCCTGAAGGAATCCCATGTGGGGGCAATGAAAAATATTGTAGATTCCTTTATGGCCCTTTTCTCAGAGTAAGTATTCCACCAATCCTTAACATGGGGGACGACCTTGAGGAGTGAAAAAGTAATATTTTCCCTATCAGAAAAATTGTGGACCGAAAGATACCTTTCGGGAAGATTCAACCATTTATCTACAACATCCGCATCTATCCATCCTTCAAATAATAGAATATAAAAATTTACTTGTACCTTGAAGGGGGTTACATGGCCACTTGATGAAGATGCCTCTCCTGTGGGCAACTACTGAAGGATCTGTGAAAAGTTGTCAATCATTTCATTCCTTTTTCATGCATGGGATTCCTTGAGAAACAGTTTAAAAGGATCTACTGCTCCATCATATTTATTATCGTCTCCCATGAGTATTTTTGGGCTCGACACGACCGATTTTGCAAACGATTAAGTGGTTCAAGTCCCAACTTCTTGTCGGGGACATGCACAAAGAAAAACAAATGAAGAGCAAACCGCTCTGATACCACTGATGCGGATTTATGAGCGAAACGAAATGAATAACAGATTGAATACAATAACATAGAGATACAAAGAACAACAACAGATATCCAGTGAAAAAAAACTTCTATTGAATAAAGAAAATAGGCTGGAATTGTAAAACTGTAGAACTTAAAACAACTTGCTCAAATGGTGGTAGCTATCTCTGAAAAGAGATGTTGCTACTACATGCATTCGTTTGAGAAGAATGATTACAATGAGGATCCAGAGGCCTTTTTAACATTACTCGTGATTTCCAAAACCCTAGACATCCTAAAAACTAACCCTAGGAGATGAAACACCAAAAGTTATGTGGGCCCCGATGGAAAAGTTGGTACCTCAACTTCCCGAGGTCGTACATTTTGCATACGACCTTTTTTTTAGGCATGTGATAGACTGTTGGAAAGGTATTTTTGAATGTGATACACACTATGATATCAAACTATGAATCTGATTAAAGTTTGAATGTGGAAAGCCAAAAAACATTGTTTAGGGCCCCAAAACGGCCCTGGAAGTATAGAAAGATGTACTGACATGAAACCTTCTAAAATAAGTCAGTTGAAAGTTGGTGGGTGGCCACCAATATCTACCTGGATGTTGTGTAAGGCTTCAGGATATTCCCAGAAGTGCATAACCCACAATTACAAAGAAATGTCATCATTACAAAGAAACGCGTTGAACTAAAAATGTCAAGATTGTTTGAGGTGGACGTGTGTTTTATGGTAAAAGGATTTAAGGTATATTTTTTTTAAACCTTATTTATTTTTGGGTCAACCTTAAAATATAATATTATTCCTCCACATTTTAAAGAAGCTTAAGTTTTATAAGTTGTGAGTTTTTTGGGAATTTGAGAATTGTGCAAATGGCTAAGGTTTAGAGCTTGAAGTTTGAAGAGGAAAAGTTCAGTGGGAAATTTTTTTTTTAGCTTTGGAAGCTCAAGATGCGATATCTTTTGGTGCAACAAGGGTTGCAAAAAGAACTGGTGAGAAGGACAAAGAAACTAGAAGGCATGATGAACGATGAATGGGAAGAACTAGACGCAAAAGAACTCAGTACCATTTGCTTATGTCTAGAAGATGAAGTTTTGTTTAATACCATAGGAGAGGATATAACACTAGGCTTATGGAGTAGGTTTGAAAGTCTATATATGACGAAATCCTTGACGAGCAAAATTTTCTTGAAGAAGCAATTATACAGTTTGTGAATGAAAGAAGGTATGAGAGTTATTGACCATTTAAATACCTTTAATAGCCTTATAGTTCAATTTACTAATATGGAAGTTAAATTCAAATATGAATATAAGACTATTACACTATTACGCTCATTGTCTGATTCATGGGATAATATCTAGTCACCTCTATTAGCTTTAGCTAAACAAATTTTTTATATTATGATTTTGTTTAGGGATCTTTGTTGGCTGAGGAGATGAGGAGAAAATCTAATCAAGAAACCTCAACTTCAGTGATGATTTTGGTCAGAGGTCAATCCAAAGAAAAAGAGAAGAATCGGATATTTCTTCACATTCTAAGTCAAGGGGCACAAAGGGTAGAGTAAAATGTTGGCACTGTGGAAAAACATGGCATCTCAAGAAAGAATGCTGGAAAAGAAAAGAATTCGAGGAGAAATCTACGAAAGAATCAAATTTAGCTGCAACAAATCAGGGTATGACTCATGAACTTTTATCCATTTCTAGTAGATTTCAATATCAAGAAGAATGGTTGTTAGATTCAGGTGCCTTCCACCACATGTGCTCGCATAAAAATTGGTTAATTTCTTACCAATCTATTAATGACAGTGTAGTGTTTATGGGAAATGGTATTCCTTGTAAAACTATTGGGGTTGGCAGTATTAAAATTAGGATGTTTGATGGTATTGTTAGAGAACTAACGGATGTTAGATATGTACTTGAGATTAAGCTAAATTTAATTTCATTATGGGTTTTGGATTTTGGTGGATATAAGTATGCAGATCAAGGTGGAGCTCTTAAAGTGTTGAAAGGCAGTTTAGTAGTGATGAAGGAAACAAGGATTGATAACCTTTATAAGTTGGAAGGAAGTATTGAAGTTACATCTAAGGTAACAGATGTATATTCTTGTTTATGGAAGAAGCAACAAGGTCATATGTGAAAGAAAGAGTTGCAAAACTGTAAGTTACTTCTAGACTTAAGATCTTTGTTTATGATCTTCTGCTTGTTTTATATTTCTGTTAGTTATGATGATGGAGAAAAGAGATGTAATGTTTGGGATCCTACTTCCCACAAGATCGTCATTAACAAAAATATAGTGGGTATGGAACAACCAAAAAGGTTTATTCAAGATCACAACGGTAGATTAGTTTGCATGCTAAAGAATTCATTATATGGCCTAATGGTACCCATGAAACTATATAATAGGTTTGAGTTCTTCATGGTGAGCCAATTTTTTTCAAGGAGTAGGTATGACTATATTGTTTATAGTACATTTAATTTCCCGATGATATGCTCGATGCAAGTCAAAGCATGTTTGAGATCAGTGATATAAAGACCTAGTTGGACAGGACATTTCAGATGAAGGATCAAGGAGAAACAAAACGAATTTTGAGAACATAAGTGCATAAAGACGATAATAATGGTAATTTCTCATTGAAGTTCAGTGTGAACATCATGAAACCAATTCATATCCATGTTGCTTTCCACTATAAGTTTTCTTCAAGTTTAAGTCTTTTTTATAAAGAAGAAAAAGTTTTGTCTCATGTCAGTTCAGTAGGAGGTCTGTTGGATGCGATGAAATGGTTAATACCAGAGATTTCACATTCAATTGATGTCATCAATCACATGGTAAATTCAGGTGAAGAAGTGAAATGGGTGCTTCAATGTTTTAGAGGCACAAGTGTCACCTATAATGGTTTCAATGGTTTAGTCAGTGGTAATTGTAATTTATGTTTTGCAGGTATGTTAGATAAAAGGAGATTTACCATAGGATATGTCTCAAAGCATTGTTTTGGAAGGCAGGTTGGAGGTGGAGTGATTCCTCAAAAAATCCAAATTCGAGCAAATCATACAGATGTGTTCATGAAACCAACGTTATTAGAGATGTTGCAATTGTGTTTGGCTTCTCTTGGCTTGCTGCATAGGTGATGAATAAACTAGACATTCGTATTTAGGAAAAGTTTTGTCAAGGTGGAGATGGTTAAGATATGCCAACCAATTTCCCATGATTTTGTGAATTGTAGAAGATTTAGTGGCTCCTTTATTTAGTTTTTTGTTGAAACAAATCATGCAATTTGTGGATCCACATAAATATAACCAATTCTATGTAATTGTGTGAGAGTTGCGATAAATCTACACACCTTGGGGTCATATCAATTCAATATTTTTTGGGTGATTCGAGAGATCTCCTCTCAATTGCATGTTGAGAGTTGAAGATATGAATTAATATCACTTTAATAACATTCATGGAAAGAAAGAGTCAAGAGGTATCTTGTCAATTACATGTTGAGAGTTGAAAATATAGACTAATATCACCTTAATGACATTAGTGAAAAAAGAGATATGGAAGTCATTTTCCTACCTTGCCCCTTTTATATGAAGGGTGTCGTCACCAAGCAAAATCCCATCAATCCTTCTCGGAGTTGAGAGTCGTTGACATAATCTGGGCAAGGCGAGGCTAGATGGAGGCTCTGATAATAACCACAAAGTCTCCCATTACTCTCTTTACTAACTATATTTCTTTAGCACTAGTCGTTTGTGATGACGAACTCCCGACAATACTTCATCATTGACCCCGACACCTGCCTCCCATCCATATATATGTTTTATTCTTTAATTATAGATGTAATTTTTTTTCTTTATAATTATTAAAAATCAATTATAAAAAAAATAAAAATTATATATATATATATATATATATATATATAATATTTAAGTTTTTAATAAATTTAATAATATTGGAAAAGATATTCAACAATATTAAAATAAAATCAATTATAAAAAAATAAAAATTAATTAATTA
>ML797523.1:15603-48994 GCA_009831015.1 Picea engelmannii
ATATATATATATATATATATATATATAAGTTTTTAATAAATTTAATAAAATTGGAAAAGATATTCAACAACATTAAAATAAAATTGGATTTGATTATTTAATTTGGTATATTATTTATCTAATTAACTCTATTTTTTTAAATGACAAAGCATATCATAATTTAATTGTAATATTGAAGACAATCATCACATATACTTTATATTATATTTGATATAACATAAAATATTTTAAATATATAAAAAAAAATAATGAAAAATATAACATTTAAGTTTCTAATAAATTTATCAAAATTAGAAAAACCAACATTCAAAAGTATTAAAATCGAGTTTGATTATTTAAATTAATAATTGAAAAACACTTTGTTTTAAATTTTTAAATTAATAATTAATAGTTGACAAACACTTAAATTTTTAACTATTAATCATACAAAATACAAAATGTCAATTGTCCAAAGTGTAAGTGTTTTTTTCTTATGATTTTACGATTTTATCATCGTGATCGAGTAACCGATTAATTGAAAATTTGCAATGTAAATTGTTACTATGTATTTATTTAAGTGACTTCATTTCATAATGTTAGTTTTTATTTGACTATTATTCTTGCATACGCACTTTAATAGCATTTTAGTTACTATTATTAGTCTCTAAAATAAGATTATAGTAATGATTTTGCTATTAATTTGCTATTAATTTACTTTATATTTTAAATTTGTTTATAACATATAATATTTAACTTAAGAAAATAAATATATATTTTTTGATATAGTAAATTTTTTTTTTTTTTTTAATTGGTTAATATATTTCAAATCTTATTGTTACCTTCACTTATTTAAATATTTAAAATTAATTGCATAATTAATAACAACATATTCTAATTAGTTGTACAATATATAGCACTTATTACACCACCATAATAAAAATATTTTTAAAAATTTACATTTCCCACTATAAAGAAAAAAATGAATAATAATATTGATATTTTAAATATGTCATATCATAACATATTAAAATATTATATAAATTAAAATATAAACTATATATTTTATAATATATATGTTAATACATTAAAATATTATATGTATTAAAATATATATTATAATATTATATAAATTACAGTATATATTATATATTTTATAATATATATATAATACATAAAATATTATAAAATATTATAATATATATATATATATATATATATATATATATATATATTAAAATATTATATATATTAAAATATATATTATAAAATGTGAAATATTTATTTTTATTTTTTAAATAAGATTTGCATTTGGCTTGTTTAGCTTAACTAGAAGGAAATTCAGGTTAATCCCAAAACTATATGGCAGCTACATTAAAGTAAAATCATGGCAAGATATTGGTTATGACAAATCTATAAACTATGGGCTTTCTCCATCCTTTGTGAGTCTATGTCAAATTCTTTTAAGAAACTAATTTCTTTTAAGATTATGAAACTAGCTCATTTGTTAGCATATTATTCATGTTTCAAAGTAATCATCATGAATAATTATAGGGTGTTAACTATCATCTTCATTTCCAAATTTACTTAGCAGGGACTAAGCTACCATGCAACCCTTGTTCTTATATACATGAACAACAGTCCATGAAATTTGTAATTTTTTTCAAGAGCTTTCTTGATGTTATTATAATTGTCGCCAGACTTATATAGTAATGGATTCGGGGTTGATCATAAATTTAACCTTTGACGCATTTTTTCTATTTTTCTCAAATAATAATATGAAGTAATTTAAACTAAAGTTTATAAGGTTAAGGTTTTGTTCATTTTCGGTCATGTTTTTTCATTATTTTAGTTAGAATAATGGAGAAATTAGTTGGTTTAAACAGTGATTAGTTTCCAACCATCACAACGTTCCTAAAATCATTTTTCAACTATACGACATCTTATATATACATTGTAAATCTTATTGATTAATTTGAACAAACTCGGCTTTGCTTCCCCTGTCTCCAAAATGCTATGAGTCGATTTTTTTCACTCTGGTTTTAAGTTGGTATCAGAACGAGAAGGAGAGGGCGTATCACTATGGTTTGCGGGATCATTTCACCCAGATCAAGGTACGTGCTTATTAACCTGACGTCTGACCTGTGTGGAGCGAGAGGATCTTTGAATGGAAAGATAGGGTGCGGGCTGAATGGATCGCTTGGATCGCTATAGAGGTCAATCGCTGCAGAGGTTAGATTGGAGCGTCCCCGTTGGTATCTGTGACTTTCTATCATGGAATCGTTGTTCTGAGTGAAGGGCGTGGAGCACCTGGAGGTCTGAGGGTATGTGGAGAGGGCGTGGAGAACCTGGAGGTCTGATTGTACATGGAGAGGGCGTGGAGCACCTAGAGGTCTGAGTGTATGTGGAGAGGGCGTGGAGCACATGGAGGTCAGAGCATCCCCGCTGACTACTAATGCTTCTACTGATGGTCCTGCTGATTGTTGAATGCGTGAATACCTGAATGCGTGTTGACTGTGACTGCATTCGTTGTGGAGTCTATACCATGTCATGTTGCTTTCCTTGGCTGGGAGATACCGCATCGTGAAGAGTGTTGTGGTGCGTCTCAATCCCTGTGTCCTGATATTGTTTGTGGTGCGTCTCATTGTGAGCCACAAATGAGAGTGTTTTGGTGCGTCTCAATCCCCACGTCTGATCGTTGTTTTCATTGAGGAACACATATGGAGCTGAGGCCCATTTTATAGGCGAGACCAATAGTTTTAACTGCGCGTTGAAACTGTATATGAATCATTTTAGCGTGATTGGATCATTGGTAGTCAACCTATTTTTTATTGTTGGATAGATGGAGCATTCTTTGAAGGATTGCAGTCTCAAGTAGCATGGAGGAGCCTCTCGTTGTGCCTCATATCAAGGGTTGTGCAATTATATATGATAGAAAAAATCATGTGGAAAGATCGTTGTGTGGTGTTGTTGCGAGGTGGGAAGAGATCACTCGTGGTATCATTGCGAATATTTGCAGAAATTAAATTATTGACTAGTTGGATTTAATTCACAGCACTGAGAGTTTTCTACGTGAAGAAGTTTGCAAAGATGGTGAATCTGTTGGAAGAAACATACCTCGACGAAGCCAATAGGTTAGATGGATCAAATTTCATCAATTGGAAATTCAAGATGCAAACCTTGATGGAAGGTTATGGCATATGGACGATTGCGAAAGGAGATGAAGTGCAGCCTGATGCGGCTGGAAGAACGAAAGAAACAACAATCCTAGACTGGGATAAGCGAGAGAACAACGACAAGGTATTGTTGAGAATGTATGTTAAAGATAACATAATTCCACATATTAGAGATGCTAAGACTTCTAATGAAACGTGGCAAGCACTTAAAGATCTGTATCAAACTAATAATACGAATCACATTATTTTCCTAAAGAGTAAATTGCTAAGTATTAATATGGATATAAATGAGTCTGTCAATACTTTTCTTGGGCGAATTAAAAAAATGAAAGATAAATTGGGAGATATAGGAGAAAAAGTGTCAAGCAATGATCTTGTAACAATTTCCCTAAATGGAATGCTAGAGGACTATCAAATGTTTATAACTGGCCTTGTAGCGAGGGAGAAAAATCCTACTTTTGAGGAAGTCACACGTATATTGTTGCAAGAGGAAGAGAGGCGCGCGACTTTGAAACCTCAGAATTTAGGCTTAGCACTATGGACAAAGAAGAGATTCCCTAAAGGGAAACCATGAGAAGGAGGGATAGAAGGAAGTTCATTTCAGAGGAGGTCAAAGCCAAATCAAGGTATGCCATCGAATATAAATGAACCTAAGTGATTTTATTGTGGTAGGCCTGAGCATATTTTCAAAGAATGTTATAAGAAGAAAAATGATGAAGAGGTTAGGCATAAAAATAGAAAACATCCAGGACACTTTGCAGAAGAAAACCCGAATATTGAACCAAAAGATCTCAAATTGTTTGTGTCGAACGTTGCATTGTCTACTGAAACTAATGATGTTGATGCATGGTTTGTTTATTTTTGTGCTTCAATTCACATGACATGTAACACGAATTGGTATACACACTTTAAAGAAACACATAATGGTGCCCATATTTATCTTGGATATGATCACTCTTATCAAATCAAGGGATATGGAGATATTCCAGTAACACTTCCAAATGGTATTGTTAGACACATTCATAATGTTTTGTATGTCCCTGGTATAAAGAAAAACTTGATTTATGTGTCCACCATTACATATTAGGATTTGAAGGTCGAATTCTTTAAGACACATTGTATAGTGAAGGACTTGCAGGATCATTATAGAACTGTTTCTTCAGGAGTTAGAATTGGAGGCCTATACAAACTTGATGTCACTAGAAAGAATCATCAAGCTTTAACTTTTGCGACTATGCCTACAGAAACTCTTTGGCACAAAATGTATGGTCACATTAATTATCATGATTTGTTGTTATTATAAAAACAATGTATGGTTGAAGGACTCCCTATGTTAAAGAATGAGTATGTTGCTTATGAAGGTTGTGCATTAAAGAATGAGTATGATGCTTATGAAGGTTGTGCATTTGGAAAGATGCACAGAGATGAATTCCCCTCTAATCCTGATAGTAGAAAAAGAGATATATTAGAACTTGTTGATGCAGGAGCATGGCTGGAAATTACACGGAGAAAGTCCTATCAACGTCTGGGAGTCTGTATGGAATCTCAGTGCTGGCAGTTGCAGCAGATATTTTGAAGTACGTCTTAACTCATCGTCGAGAAAATCTTTTAAGGCACGCCTGAGCGATCGCGAGCGAAGTGGGAGTTTCCACTCCGGATCTGGAATGCGACTGCACTAGTATAATCCGTCATGATAGGTTTTGATGTGGGCAAGTAGCTAGGGGAAACCCTAAGATCCCTTTGAGATAAATAGAGGTTTTGTACACCCAAATGAGGCTGGCTGTGGGGTAGATAGATGCAAGTTAGGAGGAGATTTCTGAGTTTTCAGTTTTAGTTTTTTATTTCAGTTGTAGCGATTTTCACTTTGAATATAACAGAGGAAAATTGACCCAATGCATGGTGTAGACATTATTTGCAATTCTCTATAATTGTGTTTTCATGAATGAATGAATGAATTTCGTTAGGATTGGATGGAACTGTGAATGTTAGGATAAGTTTCAATTGTTTCTCTTCTGTCAAGTAGTGCAAGGTGTGCACATAGAATGCAGGGAGTGCGTTAATGGGATATGTTTTGATTCTGAAGCTCAGAAGAGATAACATGAAACTTTCCCTTTGCAAGGAGTGCAAAGAGACTGGTGTAAGGCGTGCACAATCGTCTGCAAGAATTCGAACCTTGCGTAAAGATCTGGTGCAAGGAGTGCATAGGTCCAAGATTCAACTAAGTGTTGAAGGGACTTTGCAGAAGATGAAGAACCAGAAAAGGAGAACACTAGGAGGGCGAGAGGAATTTCTCTTCAATAAATCCTTCGGATCTGAGTTATCAAAATCCCTGAAATGCAAGGAGTGTGCAGGAAGTCGAAGTCTTCATGAGACCAAGCTCATAAGGGATAACGATTTTTATAAGTGTGGACGAGATCCAAGAAACGGACTCACAGGAAGGATCAAGGTCGAAACCTTTGAACCCTTCAAAAATATTCTAAGTTTGAAGAAAGCGTAAGCTTAGGGGGAAAGATCGGGATCATTCAATCAACGTCCAGACAATGAGGATCAAGCACAGAGGAGGAGAGGTCTCAACTATTTGGTTTGAGTGCAAAAGAATCATATTCATTCGATCAAGGAAAGGAGCACTCACAATAAGCTTTGAAACTACACAGGGGGAGCGGGGTTACAAAATTATGAAATCATCGAAGTCATCTATTGTCAAGGACACGTGGTGAGAGATTAGCATTTCACTGACTTGGGACTCAGATAAGTCAAAGGCCGAGTTATAAGAACTCCTGAATCATGAAATCACAATTTGATCGCAGCTGTTGATTGAAGGAGAGAATGTGGACCGTTGATTTTCCGGGGAATTCCTAAGTTTTGAAATCATTGGGACCGTCCATCATAAGGGACACATGGAAAAGGATTAGTGTTTTGCTGAGTCACACATTAGAGGAGTCAAAGGGAAAAATTCTAGGAATTCATGAGGCCTGAGTTCGTGACTAGATAGTGGTCGTTATATCCAGAGGAGTGTGAGCCGTTGATTTGGCGCTCTGAGATATAGACATTTTGGCTGTCGGGAGTGAGCATGATTTGATCTGAGCCATCGAGTTGAGGGAGGATATGGACCATCATATATGAGGCATTGGGAGTTCATACCTTGGGAGGACGAAGGTGAACCACATCAGGATTTCCCAATACGCGAAATTGCGACACGCTTAGAAGATTGGCCCATGGTCATAGCGAAGGGCCACATTGTCGAAGGATAAGGGAGGAGCTAGTACGCACAAGGCTCCTGTCGGGATTTCAAAAGTCACAGAATCAGGGTTGGTTCATATGCAAACACCCGATATGTGAAATCGCGATGCGCCTTTGGTTAGGTGAGTGGTCACAGTCATGGTTACATAATGGAAGGATCTTAGCCAGAGAAGAGCTAGTTCTCGGTTCACATGGAAGTTGAACATGGCTAAGGAGAGAACCCACGGGTTTCATAAGACCTGCGTATTTGGGGAAAGGACCTGTGTAAGTGAGTTTGGTGTCTAGGAGAGACCCAAAGAGTCAATCAGACTCAATTTCTTAATCGATCCTAGGCCAGGAGGTTGTGCAACCCTTAGCAGAGAAGGGGGGTCTGCATCAAGTGGTATTAGAGCATATTTTTCGTCTGTAAATTTCAGGCGAAGGAGGTAAAGGGGATAGTCTAATACCATCAAGTGGTATCAGATCTGAATTTTTTCTTGCAGACAACAGGCAAAGGAGAGGATATAGAATAAATCGAAGTTGTACTCTGTGTGTGATAGATAGTCAACACAATGCCACCAAGGAAATGAGGGGAGCCACCTTTGGCCAATATAACTGTAGAAAGAGAGATGCGAGAACTTCGTGAAAGATTGGAGGCAATGGAGGCAGTGCAGAGATGAGCACCTGATTCTTGGATACATCAGCGATGCAGAGAGTGAAGTAGTAGAAGTCGAAGAAGCTGCAGGAGACGAGGTCGCCGAAGAACGACTGCTGAGAGAAGTTGTTAGATTGGGAGGCAAAGCCAAGATAGAGGTCCCAATGTATGAAGGAAATTTAGATGCTAAAGAGATACTGGATTGGATAATATCCATGGACAAACATTTCGACTATGAAGATGTCAATGAAGAGAGAAAGGTGAAACAAGCTGTCACCAGGATAAAAGGACATGCAACACTGTGGTGGGATGAACTGCAGGCTGAGAGGAGGATCCAAGGAAAACAAAAGATAAAGAATTGGGGCAGAATGTTAGCCAAGTTGAAGGCTAAGTTCATGCCCAAAGATTATCAAATCAATCTGTTCAGGAAGATGCAGAACCTGAGATAGAAGGGGATGATAGTTAAGGAGTACACAGAGGAGTTCTATAGGTTGAACATTAGAACTGGACAAAGGGAGAGTGATGAAGAAAAAGTTTTCAAATACATAAATGGCCTGAGATATGATATCCAGGATGAGCTCGGCATGATTTCAATAAGTACAGTTGAGGATGCTTATCAGTTTGCGCTGAAAGCAGAGGAGAAGTTGGCCAGAAAACAAATCCAACGAGGAAGAGGAAAAAGCCCAGCCCCCCAAAAAAGCAATGGATTTACCCATGACAAGGCACATAAGTCTAAGGACGAGGATGGGAAACCACACATTCACTTGAAAAGAGGAGGAAGTTCACGAGGAAGATAGGGTGGTGGAAGAATTTCTTCTAGAGGAAGAGGAAGAAGAGAAGTAAGATTCTATGCCTGTGGAAAGACAAGGCACATGTCTTGGGAATGTCATGAGAAAAAGAAGGAAGGAGGATGTTAAGCTCACATTTCAGAAGCACAAAGAAAATATGTTGAAGCAGAAGGAGTAGAGGATGGAAGATCCCTGATGTTGAGGAAGATTCTCTTAAAACCAGAGGAAGAAGTTGAAAGGTTGGTGCAGAGGAATAGTCTCTTCAGGACAACTTGCAAGACTAAAGACATAGTATGCAAGGTTATAATTGACAGTGGGAGAACTGACAACTTAGTATCCATAGAGATGGTGGAGAAATTGGAGTTGGAGACAACTGCACATCCGAAGCCATACAAAGTCTCATGGTTGGAGATAGGACACTAGGTAAGGGTTACTAAACAATCCTTGGTTGAATTTAAGATAGGAGGATATAGAGATGAAATTATGTGTGATGTAATTCCCATGGATGTATGCCATATTTTGTTGGGAAGACCATGGCAGTTTGACAGGAATGTCATTCATGATGGGAGGAAGAATTCATACACCTTGGAGAAGAATGGTAGAACACACATGTTGTTTCCAATAGAGGAGAAAAAAGTGAAGGAGGAAGCCAACACAAGCATACTCTTCATGCGTGTGAAGGAAATCTTGAAAGAAGTCAAGGAAGAATAGGAGATGCAGTTTGATGTGGTGAGGAAACCCAAAATTATCCTTACAAGTACTTCAATGGATGATTTTCTTGAAGAAGTTCAGGAATTGTTGGAAAATTTTGTTGACATAGTGGTGGATGAGCTACCTAACTCATTACCACCCATCAGAAGTATCAACCACCATATTGACTTGATACTAGGAGCAAGTCTACCAAACAAAGTAGCATATATATTGACACCTTGAGAGAATGAGGAAGTGAAGAACCAAGTCCAGGAACTGTTAAACAAGGGTTTGGTCAGAGAGATCTTGAATCCATGTGCAGTACCAACTGTGTTGAGTCAAAAGAAGGATGGAGGATGGAGAATGTGTATAGACTCAAGAGCCATTAACAAGATCACCATCAGGTATAGGTTTCCTTTACCAAGAATAGATGATTTAATGGACTGTTTAAGTGGACCAAATTTATTTTCTAAGATAGATTTGAAAAGAGGATATCACCATATTAGAATGAGAGAAGGTGGTGAGTGGAATATGACCTTTAAGACAAATGAAGGGTTGTATGAGTGGCTTGTTATGCCATTTGGCTTAACAAATGCCCAGAGTACTTTTATGAGGTTGATGAATGAAATACTGAAATATTTCATTTGCAAGTTTGTGGTTGTATATCTGGATGATATATTGATCTTTAGCAGGACTAAAGAGGAGAATTTGAGGCACCTAACACTAGTGATGAGGAGACTACAACGAAGAAGTTGTTGATAAATCTGAAGAAGTCCTCTTTTATGAAGACAAAACTTATTTACTTGGGTTTTGTGATCTCTTAAAATGAAATGAAGATGGATCCAGAGAAGGTGAAAGAAATCAAAGAATGGTTGTCACTAAGAAGCATGTTTGAGGTAAGGATCTTCCATAGATTAGCAAGCTCATATAGGAAATTCATCAGAGACTTCAGTGGAATTTGTGCACCAATGATGGATACTGTGAAGAAGAAGCACAAGTATTTTAAATGGATAGAGGAAGCTGAGAGGAGATTCAATATACTGAAGGAGAAAATAACAGAACGACCAATTATGGTCTTGCCAAATTTTGAAAAGACATTTCAGGTGAAATGTGATGCACGTGGAGTTGCAATTGGAACAGTTTTGAGCCAGGATAATAGACATGTTGTATGTTTCATTGAGAATATGAATGATACCAAGGGAAAATACTCCACGTATGATAAGGAGTTTTATGCCATAATTCAAGCCTTGAAGAAGTGGAGACATTACCTTGTCCCGCAGGAATTTGTCTTGTATAGCGATAACCAAGCTTTACAATTCATAACCAGAGAAGAAAAATTGAATCAGAGGCATGCAAAGTGGGTTGAGTTTATGCATAATTTTAATTTTGTCATATAACATATTTCTAGGAGTGCTAACAAGTTTGTTGATGCATCAAGTAGGAGATGTTTGATTCTGCATGAATTTCAGGTGAAGACCTTGGGGTTTGAACACCTTAAGGAAATGTATTGTAATGATATAGATTTCAAGGAAATCAATTGTGCATTCCAAAATGCTCAATGAGGGATAACCTTTTGAAAGAAAAGCATAGGGGAGGATTGAATGGACATTTCAGACATGATAAAACGTTTGCACAGTTGAGCAGTTCATACTATTGGCCAGGTATGAGAACAAAAGTGATAAAATTCGTGAACAAATGTAGAATCTGCCAACATGCAAAAGGTAAAAGACAAAACACTGGATTGTATCAACCATTGCCCATAGCAGAGAGGCCTTGGGATGCATTTAATATGGATTTTGTGTTGGGATTGCCAAGAACACAAAGAGGATGTGATTCCATATTTGTGGTGGTGGATAGATTTTCAAAGATGGAACACTTTATCCCATGCCAGAAGACCAGTGACGCAACACATGTTGTGAATATGTTCCTTAAGGAAGTTGTGAGACTTCATGGTCTATCCAGAAGCATTGTCTCAGACAGAGACACAAAATTTGTTTGTCACTTTTGGAGAACACTGTGGAAGAAGTTGGGGACATATTTGTCCTTCATCTCAGCTTATCACCCTCACACAGATGGACAGACTGAGGTGGTAAACAGAAGTTTGGGAAACCTATTGAGGAGTCTGGTTACTGAGCACCATAATCAGTGGGATCAGATTCTGCCACAAGCAGAATTTTCATACAACGACTCACCAAACAAGAGCACTAGAAAGAGCCCATTCCAAATATTGTATGGAATGCAACCTAGTGGAGTGTCTGAGTTGAGATACTTGGAACCGAGTGAGATCAGGAGCGTTGGAGCAGAAGCTTTTGTTGTAGAAATGCAAAAGCTCCATAGCCAGATCATAGGACAGTTGCAAATTTCTAACCATGAGTACAAGCACAGAGCTAATCAACATCGCATAGAACTCCAATTTGAAGTGGGAGATCAGGTTTTGACACATCTCAGGAAATAAATGTTCCCTAAGGGAACATATAACAAGTTAAATATGAAGAAGATAGGACCATGTAGGATATTGAGGAAGTTTGATGCAAACGCCTATGAGATTGAGCTACCAGATGATGTGGGCATATCGCCCATATTCAATGTTTTAGACCTATATCCTTATAGGAAAGATGACACAGGGGGATCAGAGGATCAAGAGAAGGTCTAGTGGGAGAAACAAATGCCTATAGCAGAAAAACCACAAATGGAGAAGATTGTTGATCAAAGAATTTGCAAGAAGAATCGAAGGAAGACCTACTTTGAATATCTGGGCAAGTGGAAGGGACATCCAATGGAAGATGCTAGTTGGGAAAATGAAGTTTCTATCCATAAGCATGGAAAGTTGGTACGGGATCTCATGGACATGAGTCCATGAGTTTTTTTCAAGGCGAGTATGATGCAGGAGCAACATTGGCAAGCACGTGGAGCAGGACCTATCAGTGTCTGGGAGTCTGTATGGAATCTCAGCACTGAAAGTTGCAGCATATATTTTGAAGAACGCCTTAACTCAGTGCTAGGAAAATATTTTGAGGCATGCTTGAGCGATCATGAGAAAAGTGGGAGTTTCCACTCAGGATTTGGAATGCGACTGCACTAGGATAAGTAGTTAGGATAGGTTTTGATGTAGACAAGTAGCCAGGGGAAACCCTAAGATCCCTATGAGATAAATAGAGGTTTTGTATGCCCAAATGAGGCTGGTTGCGGGGTAGATAGATGCAAGTTAGGAGGAGATTTTTGAGTTTTTCATTTTTCATTTTTTATTTCAGTTGTAGCCATTTTCACTTTGAATATAATGGAGGAAAATTGACCCAATGCATGGTGTAGACATTGTTTTCAATTCTCTATTATTGTGTTTTCATGAATGAATGAATGAATTTCGTTACGAATAGATAGAACTGTGAATGTTAGGATAAGTTTCAATTGTTTCTCTTCTATCGAGTAGTGCAAGGTGTGCACACAGAACGCAAGGAGTGCATTAACAAGATCTGTTTTGATTCCAAAGATAAGAATAGATAACACAAAACTTTCCCTTTACAAGGAGTGTAAAGAGACTGGTGCAAGGAGTGCACAGGTCCGAGATTCAACTAAGTGTCGAAGGGACTTTGCAGAAGTCAAAGAACCAGAAAAGGAGAACGCCAAGAGGGCGAGAGGAATTTCTCTTCAATAAATCCTTTGGATCTGAGTTATCGAAATCTCTGAAATGAAAGGAGTGTGCAGGAAGTCGAAGTCTTCACGAGACCAAGCTCAGAAGGGATAATGCTTTTTATAAGTTTCGAAAAGATCCAAGAAACAGACTCACAGGAAGGATCAAGGTCGAAACCTTTGAACCCTTCGAAAATATTCTAGGTCTGAAGAAAGCATAAGATCGGGGGGAAAGATTTGGACCGTTCGATCAATGTCCATACAATGAGAAACAAGCGTAGAGGAGGAGAGGTCTCATTCATTCGGGTTGAGCGAAAAAGAATCGTAGCTGTCTGATCAAGGAAAGGAGCACTCACGATAAGCTTTGAAAGTACGTAGGAGGAGCGCGGTTACGAAATTTTGAAATCATTGGAGCTGTCTATTGTCGAGGAGGACACGCGATGAGAGATCAACATTTCACTGACTCAGGACTCAGAGAAGTCAAAGGTCAAGTTATAAGAACTCGCGAATCGAGAAATCAAGATTTAATCGAAGTCATTGATCAAAGGAGAGAACGTGGACCATTGATTGTCCAGGGAAGTCCTAAGTTCCAAAATCATTGGGACCATCCATCAGAAGGGACGCATGGTGAATGATCAGTGTTTCATTGACTCACACATTGGAGGATTCAAAGGGAAAAATTCTAGGAATTCACGAGGCCCAATTTTGCGACTTGATAGTGGCCGTTAGATCCAAAGGAGCGTGAGCCGTTGATTTGGCGCTTCGAAATATTGACATTTCAGGAGTCGGGAGTGAGCACGATTTGATTTGAGCCATTGGGTCGAGGGAGGATCTGGACTGTCAGATCTTAGGCATCAAGAATTTGGACCTCAGGAGGACGGAGGTGAACCACATAGGGAGTTACCGATATGTGAAATCACGACACGCTCGAAAGATATCCCCACGGTCATAGAGAAGGGTCACATCGTCAAAATATAAGGGAGGAGCTAGTACGTGCTAGGCTCCTGTCGAGATTTCAGAAGTCAGAGAATCGGGGTTGGCTCATACAAAAACACCCGATATGAGAAATCACGACCCGCCTTTGGTTAGGTGAGTGGTCACAACTGTGGTCACGTAACAAAAGGAGCTTAGCCAGAGAAGAGCTAACACTCGGTTCACGTGGAAGTTGAACAAGGCTAAGGAGAGAACCCACAGGTTTCATACAACCTTCTTATTTGGGGAAAGGACTTGTGTAACTAGGTTTGGGGTCTAGGAGAGACTGGGAGAGTCAATCAGACTCAATTTCTTGATTGATCCTAGACCGGGATGTCGCACAGTCCTTAGGAGAGAAGAGGGGTCTGCATCACTTGTGCACACTGATTATTTTGGACCAATGTAGACAAGGTCTCTAGGAGGTGATTATTATTTCTTGTTGTTTATTGATGACTGCACAAGATACACATGGGTTTATTTCCTCAGGAAAAAAAGTGATGTTTTTGAATACTTCAAGGAATTTAAAAATATGGTGGAGAAGCAAGCAGGAAAACCCATCAAAATCCTTCGCTTAGATCAAGGGGGAGAGTACATATTGAGGAACTTCATCAAGTACTACAAAGATCATGGAATAGTACAAAAATTTATAGTACCCCACACTCCACAACAGAACGGAGTTGCAGAAAGGAAAAACAAAACTCTGGTGGAGTGTGCACGAAGTATGATGAAAGGTAAGAATCTCTCAAATGCTTTTTGGGCCGAGGCCATTGGCACTGATGTTTACTTAAAGAATAGAAGTCCAACAAGGTGTCTTGATCATAAAACTCCTTTCGAAGCCTTGTATGATTCTAAACCAACAGTTAATAATTTGAGGATATTTGGGTGTACGACCTTTGCACATATTCCAAAGGAGAACAGGAAGAAGCTTGATGCTAAAGATATCAAATGTATTTTTATAGGGTATTGTTCAGAATTTAAAGCATATAAATTGTTTGATCCATATACTCACAAAGTGTTTGAAAGTAGAAATGTAATCTTCCATGAATAGGCAGAAGGAAACAATGAGGACAAGAGTCATGAAATATGGCATGTACTTCTTGAAGATGAGGAGGTCGAAGAAGAGAAGTAGCATCGGGAAAAGGCACCCAGTGACATGGATACATATAGCAGTGAAGAAGGATGTTCACAAAACGAAGAAGAAGTCACCAACCAATTGAGAAGATCTTCATGATAGGTTCGTCGACCTGAAAAATATAAAGATTATGCCCTAATGAGTAATATTTCAAATATCATAGAACCCGTGAGTTTTAATGAAGCTAATGAACATGAAGAGTGGAGAGAAGCAATGGTGGAAGAATATGAATCTATAATGAAAAACAAAACTTGAGAATTGACTGAATTGCCTAAAGATAAAAATCCCATTGGATGTAAATGGATATACAAACCTAAATTCAAAGCACATGGTAGTATAGATAAATATAAAGCTAGATTGGTGGCAAAAGGGTATTCACRAAAAGAGGGCATTGATTATGTAGAAAAAATTGTAGGAGTAGCTAAATTAAACATTATAAGAATGTTAATTGCACTAGCTACAAAACACCATTGGAATCTTCACCAATTAGATGTAAAGTCTTCTTTTCTTAATGGTGAGTTAAAGGAGGAGGTTTACCTTACTCAACCAGAGGGGTTTGTGAAAAGTGGTTAGGAACATTTAGTATGTAAATTAAAGAAAAAATTATATGGACTGAAAGGGGCACCTAGGTCATGGTATGAGAAGATAGATTCATTCTTTCTTCAGCAGGGTTTTATGAAGAGCAAAAGTGATCCAAATTTGTATGCCAAGTTTGATCAAAATGGGCACATTGTATTGATTTCCTTATATGTTGATGATTTAATTATTAAGGGAAATTTAGAAAAATTGATTAGTGGTTTTAAGAAGCAGATGTCAGAGGTATTTGAAATGAAATATCTTGGTGAGTTACATTACTCTCTCGGTCTTGAAGTTTGGAGAAATGCTAGTCAAACCTTTCTGTCTCAAGGAAAATCTGTCAAAGAAGTACTTAAGAGTTTTAAAATGGATCAGTCTAAAGTTTCTTATGTTCCAATGCAACAGAACAAAAAACTTTATTGCGATGATGGTTCAAAGGAGGTAAATTATACAATTTATAGACAAATGGTGGGAAGCTTGAACTATCTCACTACAACCAAACCTAACATAGCATACTTTGTTAGTGTGTTAAGTATGGCTAAACCTCTAGAAATCCATTGGAATGCAACAAAAGGGGTACTCAGGTATCTCAAAGACACACTTGATTATGGTATTAAATATACTGATTCATTCGATGTTGAGCTGACAGATTACTCAGATTCAGATTGGGCTAGCAATCCGGATGATCGAAGATCTACTACAGGTTATGCTTTTGGCATTGGATCCATGATTGTTTCATGGAGCAGTAAGAAGCAACCTACTATATCTTTGTCGTCCACTGAGGAAGAATATAAAGTGTTGTGTGCAACAACTTGTGAAGTTGTTTGGGTGAGAAGACTACTTCAAGATGTTGGAGAAGAACAAAATAAAGCTATGATAATCAAATGTGATAACCAGAGCTCAATCAAGTTGGCAAATAATCTAGTTTATCATTCAAGGACAACGCATGTTGATACCCAATTCCATTTTGTTCGAGAAAAGATGCAGTCTAATGACATTTATTTAATGTATTGTAATACTAGTGAAAATGTTGCTGATATTTTCACTAAGCCTCTTGGGAAGATCAAATTTGAATTGTTTAGGGAGATGTTAGGTGTAGATGTAAATCCTTTCTCCATTAAAGGGGAGAGTTAGAATAATGGATAAATTAGTTAGTTTAAACAATTATTAGTTTCCAACCGTCCCAACGTTCCTAAAATAGTTTCTCAACTATAAGACATCTTATATATACATTGTAAATCTTATTGATTAATTGGAACTAACTCGGCTTTGCTTCCCCCGTCTCCCAAATGTTATGAGTTTGTTTTCTTCACTCTAGTTTTAAGTAATTTTTACTAGAATTTAGTCATAAATTGTTTGAATTGTTGTTTTTGTTTGTTAAATCTACATAATCCACGTGTTTCAGTGATTTTTTAGGAGTTGAATCTATTTATGCATTCAAAAATAAATTTTAAGTAACAAAAAAACAACTAATAATATTGCCAGAAATAAACAAAAACTTAAAAGATTTAAACTACACCTATTAATATTTATATATTTATTTAATCATTGATCTAGCGATGTCACATCTTATTAGTCACTGCCGTAGGCGTAGAGGGATTATAGCGATCGATAAATTGTTGACCTGGTATTAGATTGTGCATTGACCAAAAATATTTCCATATTTTCTATTGTTGGAACAAGGGAAGTGAAGACATTGATTTTAATATAATAAAAAGTATCATGTTTGTCAAGATCAGATTGGACAAAGGATTGGAGGTCTTATTATAGCCTTCGCTATTCCCAATGTTAAATATATTGACCTGTCCAAAGTATTTGGTAGTATATGGTCTTTTTGAATTATATATTTTATTATTCATTGGTTGACGGTGGATTAATGCTAGCATTAGTTCGAATGTCTCCCTTAGCATTTTCTGCTAGGTAGAATACATTATCTACCATATTACTATGTTTGATTTTTTCTTTATTGTTGCATGCTTCGAGAGAATAGGTTTGCCACACTGCATATTTTCTTAAATGCTTTCACAGGCCTACGCCCTTCGACGGTCTTGATAGTCTTAACTATTTACCTAACAGCTCCGACAGTGTTAAATGATTATTGTACAAATGGGTTGCAATACAGTTTCCTTCATGGTCGACATCGTTGCTCGAGTGTTCGATCCTTGTTCGGTGCTTCATTCCATGGTTCTTGTTCTTGTTTGATTCAAATTTGCAAAGTTGAGGTCCTACAATTGCAATTCAAGCTCTTTGTGGTTGTTCACTGGTTTGTTGTTTTTCTACTTTGCAAGTTGTTGGACCCGTTGTTGCGGTTTGCAGTTTTTGGGGCTGAGCTCTTGTCGTCCTTTGTTGACGGGTAAGTTTCCCTATTGTTGTTGTTTTTCAATGGTGGCAGTCCCACCATCTTTGTCTGTGCTCTTAGTTTCTGTTCCTGGAAAGCATGCGTCTTGCAATGCAAAGGGCTTTACGAAAAGTAGTTGGGAGCCATCAGAAGAGGGATCCATCGGGCGGGGTCTGTACGTAGGGTATGATTTCATTCTGTGGGTGGGAACACTGCATCTACCTGTTCTATTTTTGCTGAGTAAATTTATTGTTTTATTTATTTCTCAGTTTTCTTCTCATCTACTATGGGGACTAGGGGGGATTGAAGTTCAGAAGAAGAAGGTTCAAAGATACATATGGGAATTGGTGCCCTGCTTTGTTTTTGTTTTTTTCTATTTTGCTACCTTTTATTTTGTTCTCTTGTTTTTCTCTGTTTTCATAGAAAGTGAAACTATGTAGCAAATAGCTTCAAAGTGACAGTTGAAGAGATGAATGAGGTAATAGATATTGATTTGTATGAAATAGCTGCACAGTCCATTGTACATGACAACACTGATGTGGTATTGCATAGCAATGCACTTTTTAGATTAGATACATTCTCGTATACTGTTGGGGATTGCCTTTTTGATACATTCCAGGTTCTATTACATTTTAGTTATTCGTCGACCAAGCTACGCAATGGATTGATAGTTATTTCTTGACCTATTTTAAAAATGGCGATGTTGAGGCTTTGCAGTCCTATGAATACGAACTAGAATCTGATTTTCTTCGGCAGTTGCACGGAATACAAGATGTCACTAAGTATTTTTCAAAAATGCGGTTGTCTGCATCTCCAGTTCTACCTCCGCATGAGAGGGGACTTTGAAGAGATACATTTTGTATATGATGGCTGTCTAACTGGCTGAATATATCAATTTCCATTTGGTCATTGACAAGAAAAACAAGATATCTACTATTCAATAAAACTGCATCTAACAATCCATATTGCATCTTGTTCCATGATGCAAATGCCCTGAGTGGCCATTATGAACCAATGGTGTACAAAAAAATTCCCATATGCAATATAAAAGGTCCTCATATCTACTTGTTCATTATTTTCAAAGACCTTCAATCGCAATGCAAAGGGATTTTGCATGGCATAGATTGTCATGGTTTACAACTGGCAACAAACGTTGTGTCTAGCTGTGGAGATAGTCTGTTCAATGCAATTTGTTGTTTGGTACCAGCAGAATTCGATGTTCAGTCGTTGCGACTTTACATTGTACAGTCCTTTTGCAATGAAATTATAGGCGGCAGCCAACAGGCTTTTAGGTGCTTGCATCAGCACCTTTGCCCATATCTCGTAGAAAATATGTCGGTAGTTGGAAGTTGGCAGGAATACCTTGTGAACATGGCGCTTCCATATCAAAAAGGGCATATGGAGGGTTCCAGATTCTGTTTCGAATGGTTGTCTGTCATATTCAGGGTTAATATCCAGGTGTGGTTTCCCTTGCCAGATGCCACTGTCCATTCCTGGGTTATTGATTCAAATTGCGATCAAACAATTGACATCCTTTCGTTGAAAACAGATACAACACATATCCATTATGAACCTTTGCTTGCACATATTGGTAGTTCAGGGTCGATTGTCCATGCCACCCAAACGACATCGAATTTGCATACACGTGGAATGTTTTTTTGTGAAAATGAAAGTCCTCCCAGTTGCGATATGGGCAGATAGGTCTTGAACAAAAAAACATGCATAAAATTCATGACATTTGTGATGACACCATAGACCGCTTAGACAAAAAACGTAAAGTTATCAAAATTTGAAAAAAATTATTCGTCAAATTCGCCCAACTTCTGATAAGGTCATATAGGCCTTGAACAAAAAATGTAAAGTAGTTTCTCATAAACTAGATGAAAGTGAAATTCATCCCAGTTTCCACCAACTCATCCTGCCCTTGGGAAAGAAATGTAGACTAAGTTACCACAACTTGAAAATACATTGCTACACTTCCTTTTAGAGAGAAACTCACATATCACAATGTAAAGAAATTTGTTCATGCAAAACAAAGCATAAACAGGTGCGATTGCATATCCCAGAATGGTGATGCAATTGTACGACTTCGTAATCTATAAGCAACACCATGCAGTAGTAGCAACGAAAACCAGGAAACAATTTCTATGAATACTTCCCTGCGAAAGAAAAATGCAAGACAGAACTACATGAAACAAATGAAAGACACTCCTTCCATTGCATGTTCAATTTGTGAACAATTGAATTTTTCAAAAAATAGTAAGGTTTTCACGCTTGATTTGCAAGAAGAATACCTCCGCTTGATAGCCCAGGATAAACCATTTTCCAGTGAGAAAGTTTGTCTTCCATGCAAACGATCGCTTGAAAATGGAAAATTGCCACAGTTTGCAACCCCCGACCGAATAAGATGTAATACAACACTAGCATATGTAAGTGCACTTACGAAACTCAAGGAGAGACTTGTGTCTATGCGAATTTCATTTTCCCAAATTAGACCTTGGAGATATAAATGACCCCAGATGGGCATAACAGGATCAATTATTAATGTGCCTGTTCAGCTAGATGTTGTGCAAAAAACATTGCCACAATCTATTAACAATACAATTACAATCGTTGTGGGTATGAAAAGACGCTTGCGATACAAAAATGCCTATCAGACAGTAAAAGTGCATGTGCATGTTGTTATGAAAGCATTAAATGAATTATGTTCCAGAGCCCTGTACAAAGCAGAGAACATTTGTATAAATTCCAACTGGAACAGTGTTCTCGCAGAAGAACATGGCAACTTTGCAGATACTCTTGAAAATCCTAGTGATTTTGATGCAAGTGATGAATCGGACAATGAAACAGTTGTTGAAACATTGGTGCATGGATTCACTGATTCAAAGTGCATTCGTGACTTGCAAAACAAAATTGTCGAAATTGCACCTACCGAGGGGTAGCGTCCACTTGGAATATTCAAGGAAAAATTCGCTGAGGAAATGAACTTTCCAACACTTTTCTATGGAGATCCACGTGGCACTGATATTATAGAATGATTCAGTTATCATAAAATATTCTGATGGGAGCTGCTACATTCAAGCAGTTGCTTCTCCTGTCACATAACAGATTTGTTTTTCAAGACAATGCGCATAATAATAGAGCAAGTTATGTCCTGCATGTGGGTCTGAATAAGAAAAGGCCAGTTACAAGGAATAAAGTTGTTCACGAAGGATGTGAAGTACAAAGTTAACCTAGAAAAAATTCTGAAATCTGATATTGGATACATAGATTTCAAAAAACTCCGCATCTGTCCTGACTATTTGCAACAAAACAAAAAAAATATTTTTGCAATGATCCGAAAATTAGGCCCGCCAACATTTTTCATCACATTTACAAGTGCAGAGTACTGTTGTGATCCATTGGTGGCTACAGTATCTAACCTACATAAGAACAGGAAACGTAAAAAAGAAACTGATACACTGGAAAATAGTGACAATGACTACCTCATAAGAAAAGACACAGTGAGATGTACTCGATACTATAGACATAGAATAAATGCTTTGAAACAATTGATATGCCATGATGAAGCATTTTTCGGAAAAATATCCGACTACTTTTTTGTCACTGAATTCCAGAATAGGGGAAATGAACATGACCATGCACTGTTGTGGATAGAGGATGCACCAGTATGGAGCCGACAACAATTCAGAGATCGAACAATTTGTGGATAAATACATAACATGCAACATAAATCATTTGGATCCAGAACTTGCGAAAGTCCATAGACATTACCATACAAGAAGTTGTAGAAAATGAAAAAACTCACCTTGCAGATACAACTTTCCTATGCCGCCAATCAGGGCTACAAGAATCATAGAGCCAGTTAGTGTAGAGGAAAATGTTGTTGTTGAGAAATCTAAATCCTTGTTCTCATTTCTAGAAGAAGGGGGATTTGACAAAATGATGAGATTTGATGCCTTCTTGACACAGGTAAATCTTTCAGAAGATGAGTACATCCAAGCCATACAATGCACGATTAGGCAACCAACACTTTTCCTTAAACGAAAACTCTCCCATATTTGGAACAACAGTTTCTCCAAGGATATGCCACTTATGTGGAAAACAAATACAGATGCGCAGTACATGCTGAATGCATATGTTGCGGCATCATACTGTACCTCGTATATGACGAAGATTGATAAATCTATGACAAGTGCATTTAGAAAAATACGCAAAGAACATGAAAGAAGTCATATTGATGTCATACAAATGATACGCACACTTGGCAATACATTGCTTAATCTTCATCAAATGTCTCTCAGCAAGCAGTTCACATTGCACTTTCCTTGCCCCTCACTTGTAGTTCAAGAAAATGTGTCTTCATAAACACATCTCCACTTGAAAAATGCACATTTGTCCTTAAACCATCGTTTTTGCTGCAACAAGAGCTCGACAATTCAGAGGATGTGGTATGTCGCTCTATTATTGATTATTACATCCTGCATCCATCTCCTATTAGGCATATCTGCTTAGCATAATTTGTATCACATTACAAAAGAAATGGTGCACCCATATGAAAAAGAAAAAAACCCTCTGTCATATGATTTGTCAAATACAACAAACATTGTGACTATGAAAACTATTGTAGAGAAAAACTATTGTTGTATGTTCTGTTCGATGAAAACGAAGAGACATTAATGCATAACTTATGTACATGGGAGGCTGCGTATGTTGCATTTGAGACTATGGTGCACATCAATGAAGCTAGATTTACCTACAATGTTAATCCAACATGGGGCGATCTAGAGGTTGCACTTAATGACCTAGAAAACCCTGGCAATCATGATGACACATTCAGAGACCCAAAAACAACCAGAACTGCTTCCGAGTCCTATGACTTACAAGGAKATTTTCCTTGTCCTCTAGCAAATGGAAGTGAAAAACGTATCAATTTTGGTTTTCAAGTTACAAAACATCATGTCCTAATTGAAAATAATGAATACCACATAATAAGATGTCTGTTGAATCGTGAACAACAAACAATTGTAAAGGATATTGCTCTTAAAAAATTCTTGAACATGAACAATCATTTGAACGTGTTCCTTACAAGCGAAGCAGGAACATGCAAGACATTCACAGCAAAAGCGTTGTTCCAAATGATTATACGAATCTATGATTCAAAAAATTCCTCTGATCCTATGAAACCAAAGGGCCTAATAGTTGCATACATAGGAAAAGATGCATACAATGCTGGTGGAACAACAATCCACTCTGCATTTTTAATTCCTTTTAACAAGTCACAGTTTCTTCCACTTAGCAAGGAAATGTTGGATACATTAGCTAAGCTTTATGAGGAACTCCAACTTGTCTTTATAGATGAAGCATCTTTGATTGGGAGTCGGTTCTTGTATTCCATTGACAACCGACTAAGAAGCATAAAACATGTGCAGACGAAATACTTTGGAAACATTGACATGATATTCTATGGAGATATTTACCAGGCACAACCCATCCAAGATTCTTTGATATTTGAACAACCCATGGTCAACATGGAAACAGTCACCCGTGACTTCTGGAGAGACAATATTAAATTCTTTGAGTTGCATACTACAATGCGCCAAATAGATGAAACATTCATTGCAATTCTGAATAGAATGCACACCAACAACCAAACACATGATGACTTGGCCCATATAAATTTGAGATGCTTACGGCCTGCACCAACAGACCCAACATTCCCTTACATGTTCTATAGAAATAAGGATGTTCCAAACCATAACAACCACATTCTCTCCCTAATGCCTGGCGATGATATCATCATCAATTCCATTGACCTGGAAGAAGACAACCATGGAAATGTGCCATGACATGAATATTCAGTCACTTTGCCTTTGCAGCTTGTCCTCAAATTAGAAATGTTGGTTGAAATATATGCCTGCAACTATGATTCACAGGATGTCTTGGTGAATGGTGCAGATGGAATACTGAAAGGCTATACCGAGATGGAAAAAGTGGATGTCCTTTGGATTAAGTTCCATGAACCACATATAGGCAAGCGACAAGCAAGCAAGTTGTCTTATCTATATAATTCAAATATTGGAAACGATTGGACACCTATTTTGCGAATATCAAAGCCAATATCAACATTAGCAAAGATAGGTCAATTGAATATTCGAAAACAGTTTCCGATTAAACTTGCATGTGCACGTACAGTCCATACATCACAAGGACTAACACTTGATAAAGTTTCTTTTCAGCCTGCTGGAATTCGGATACATGGACTTGTCTACACAACATTGTCCTGTATTAGAAGCATAGAGTCCTTGTATTTACTAAGTCCTCTCACAAAACATAACTTCAAAGTGAAACAAAAAGTTGATATTGAAATGGAACGACTGAGGACCACCGCAAAATGGCAACTGCGTTATGATTACCAATCCATATAAACAAATTCATCTATATCAATTCTATTGCTTAACACACACAGCTTAAATGCACACATGGATGATATACTGAATGACTATGATATAATGCAATCCGATATTTGTGCTTGCAAGAAACACACATGGAATTATGCACGCAGAACAAAAAATTCCCAAATCACAATTGCATATCAAGTTACATTACATATGGGGTCATGATACTGGTGAAAAAACATCTACCAATTTTGGACCATATATATATCGAAGAAAACAATGTTGAGTTGGTGCTTGCAATTTTTTTTTCTCATGAAACAAAAGTTGCAATACTGAATCTGTATGTTGCTCCCCATACAACATTCTCCAACATAGTACATGTTATTTCCAATGCATTGACCCATTTCCATATGAACAGACCCATTGTACTTGTAGGAGACTTCAATATCAATATGCTACAAAATAAAGGCAAAACAAAAGAATTGGAAAACTAAATGTGCAAATACAGTCTCCTCTTTCTTATGAACAACACAGTCCATCTGCAAAATGCACTAATTGACCATGTCTGGTCCAATGTGCTCATTCCTCAATATAATATGTTTGTCTTAGACACATATTGGTCTGATCATGATACAATTGGTATTGTACTTGAATTATGACATATACATCAAAGTTATTGCAAACTCATATTTGTATGTTTCAAAGCATATTTGTATCTCTGATTTGTACACACATTGTTGTAGACAGTGTTCTACTCAAATTATAAAATTTACATTGTGCAGAAAAAAAAAAGGTACATCCTCCCAAAAACTATTTTTGACTCTATTCAACGTATTCTATTTTTTTTTTTGTATATGTACATAGTAGTTGCCTTTTTCTTAACATCTGAACTTATGTTCATATCTGTTTTTCTTTGTACTTTTCTTCATAGAAACAGACAGGAAAAACAGAGGATGCAAAGAACTCCTATCCACACACGTAGACCAAACCATGCAAAGGTGCACCCTTTTCCTTCCTGTGTTCCACAATAAACAATTTTTTGTTTACTTTCTCTGTGCTTGTCAAACTTATTTGCAGCTATGTTTTTTTTGGTTTTTTTTGTTTTGCGTGTAGAGGCAACTACCCTGCACATCCGCCATCCAACAGATGCAATGTTGGGCCGACCACCCCACAAGTCCACTTGTGAATTTATATATCGCCTAACCATAACGGCTATTCGCAGGACAGGAAACATTAGAGGCATATTGTGCAGCTCGCAAGTGTGCGATCCAAATAATGGCATCGAAAATCTCAGCCACCCCGCAAGTCTGCCCGTCAAATTGTATATCGTGGAATTGTATGAGCTATTTGTAGAACACGGAACAATAGAAGGCTTTATTTTGACCCCTCCCACCCGAGAACCCGCAATTATGGAATGCGATATCGGTACATGGTGTATAAAATATGATGTCGATACTTAATAAAGGTACATATCTAATTTTTCCTCATTTCTACACACACCAATCTGGTAACCACAGAGTTGGTGTTGCACATGAATTATGAATTATGCACTGGGAGTTGGACGGAGCCAAGTCCGCGATCCAAATAAGTGGCTAAGTATGGAATAAGGGATTTGTGCATATTTGATATGTATTGCTCGTTTCTGGGATCCCGCCAGCCCTGGAGTAGAATGTTGAGTCAGCCAGAACGCAAACTCGCTTGTCAAATTATTGTCATGAGCTATTTGTAAGTAACCTAGCAATAGATGCCCATTTTTTACCCCACCATCCCGAGAACCCGTGATCCATAAACTGTCAATGGTCTATAAAATATAAGCCAACCTGCAAGTCCCCTTGTCTATTTGTATATCGTGGAAATGTGTGCGCTATTTTTAGAACACCAAACAATAGAGACATTTTTTTGAGCCTGCCCATCCGAGAACCCACCATCCCAAAAGTGGCAAAATATGGAATGGCATCCGTACATTGCTTCGCTGAGAAATTCTGACTCATGCAGCCTCAGCATTGTAAACTCATCAACTTCATTATGCACTTTCACACTTGACCATTCCTTCCTTGATTTCTCTTCCTCGTGCTCATCACCTTCACATATCTGCATTATAAGAAATAGTGTTTATATATATGTGTGTGTGTGTGTGTGTGTGTCTTCTTTCTAAATCTTTAATGCTAACAGGTCATCATGCATGCACTGTCTAAGCTGTCATTGATGCGCACAAGGCTCGAGAAGTTCTCCCATCAATGCAATTTATGCGAAGGATTTTCTTATCCCTTCCCAGTCTTAATTTTAAATGCCATGGAATTTCATTCCCACACTGCCATCTTGCTTCTTTCCGGAAACCTCCAATCTCTTCCAAGTCTTAATTTGAAATACCATGGGTCATTTGCACGCCACCACCTTGGTTCGTTCATGAAACCTTCGCTCCTTAAATGTTCTTCGTCGTAACTGTCGTCTTTGCACTTCTAAGTATGAAATAATTAATCTTTACTTCTAATAGGTCATCATACAACACACATATATATTGTCATTAATGAGGATATTTTCCATTCACATGCATGGAAGCAATGTTTCCGGGGGATTATATTGTCCCCTCTAGTTCTTCATTTCAAGTAGCATCTGGAGCAAATCAACGTTTCGACAAAGTATTTGCACCAACTCTACAACAGTTTTGTAGAAATACAGTGAACATATTCCTCATGAACTTCCCATGCAGAAGAAGGGAAAAAGAGTTGCAGGGGAGGCGGAGTAGCCTGAAACTTACAGTGAAAACATGGATCTTGACACTGATCTAGAAAGCATATTCTTCAACCTTGATCAGCCCGCAGATGAAATTCAGCCTACCTGTTCAATGGACATGGTTGATACCCTAATTTTTGATAAAGATGAATCCTTCATATTCCAAAATGTTGTTTTCAAATCTGAATCAAAAAAATTAATCATTAAAAAAAAAGATGTAAACAATAACCAAAGAATACATCGTTCAGAACTTGACCTTGCCAATATCCAGGCGTCCAAAATCTCTCAAATTCACATGGTAACCAAAGATGCTCTTCATGGTTTCGTTGGAATCATTGAAGCTGAAAATGCCAGACTAAAGAACCGCATTAAGGAATTAGAGGAAGCTTTGTTTCCTATGCCATTGCTTCACAGTTCTTTGCGAATAGCAATGCTTGCTACTACGTGCACTCCTGCAACAAATCTAAAAGGGTCCTCTAGCTTTCTTGCATCCTGTATAGGATATGCCGAGAAAAATATCAACAAAAGAATGGAACTAATTACGAAGGCCTGGGAAACATCACAGAATATGGATTCCCTGGGGAGCAAGGCACATAACTTGCTCCTACTTTTGTAGATGGATTTAAAAAATGAAGAAAGTTTCTATGTGCACACAGTCATCCCTTTTTCCTTTCATGTCAACAACATGGCATAGACCAGAAGAGGACAACATGATCTCCCTTCCAATAAATGGCTCACTCAATTAGAGCATGCTGGAAAGAGAAAGTGAAAAATCTGTATGTCATCGTCCAGTCATGTGAGCAAGCAATATCAAAGAAAGAAACATTATTGACAAAGCTCACCAAAATAGACTTAGCAGGAAACACAAACGGCTTCCAGGACCCCAGCTTAATCCTCAACTCGCTGGCGTTAACCAAGCAAGCTTTCGATAAAAAAGTTGATAATTTGAAAGCCTTGTCTCTAGAAAATTTTTACAGCATTATTGAATATCATGAACAAGAGGTGCACAACTGGCTAGTCTGGTATTTGGTATAGAATGCAGACATCGATGAAACTCTGTGCAAACTGTCAATTGATTTAAGAGAATTAGAAAATGAAGTTTTCAACATTCAAATCCGCAATGACATCAACGTCGCCCCTTTGAGAAACTATATTGAGGAGAACTTGAAGTGGGTCATTGCCTAAATCCAACAGGGAAATGCATAGTTCTTCCTTTGTCAATTCAGTTATTCCAACTTCTCTGAAGATAAATCTATAGCCAAAAAATGATCTTACCATTTATACTTTTAAGGTATTACATTCTACCGTGTCCAACTCCTTTCCACAGTCCTATTTCTTGTACATATTTCTATTATGGTCTGCGGGAGCCCCAATCCTAGTCTATATAACAAACACATTTACATTTCCAGGGATATGTAACAAACTATTAATTTTTTCATATACTCCAAATAAAACTATTATTTTGTCTGCTTATATATTTACGTGTTCCTAGATTTGTATCTTCGGCCATGCTGAATGTGAAGACATTCTGTTTAATTTATCTCAATTCTCTTTTTGTCCTATGCATCTTTTCTTCGGCCTGGTTATTTTCAAAATAAAGTATGAAATAAATCACTGACTCAAATTTGAGATATCATCTTTCATATATATATATATATATATGTGTGTGTGTGTGTGTGTGTGTTTCTTTAAATTTCCAGGAATATCTAACAGGTTTCATTATTTTTTATATAAATGTCATGAAATTGTGTTCGCTACTTTTTTTTGTACTCAAACGTCTAGACAATATGTCATTTGTTGGATCTTTACCACCTGTGCTTCATACTTTTGCCACAAAAGCCCTTAAAATTTAAATAGTTCGCAAATCTGCTTCTCAATTTGTATATCGTCGAACTGTGGGTGGTATTTAAATTTTTTCATATTTGGTATGTGTAATTTATGCTCTCTAGGAACCTATAATTTGATACATTTCAATTTCTTGTATCCACTAGCCCTTGTTTTAAAGAAAACTAATTCGGGAATGCTCTTTATTTTGTCCTTTTGTCCACTACCCTTTGTAACAAACGTTGTCAGCAGGACATGGAACAACATAAGCTCCATTTTCAGGTCCCCATCCTGAGAACCCGCAATCCAAAAACTGGAGAAGTTTCGATTCAGGGTTCCCTCCATGCTCTAATTCGGGAATGCTAATTTTTTTCTTTCTTTTATGTGTTTGTAAAATTTCATAGAGAGTATGTACACAGAGTTACATATTTTCTATGTATAGTTTATGGTCTCCATGAACCTATAATTTCATAAATTTCAGTTTCTTGTGTCGATGAGTGCCCGTTTTAAAGAAAACTAATTCGCAAATGCTATCTATTTGGTCGTTTTGTCGACCGCCATGTATGCCTATGTAAAGAAAACTAATTCGCGAATGCTAATTTTTTTGAACACAGGCCCCTTAAAATTCAAATAGTCTGCAACTCCAATTGTCAATTTGTATATCACAAAACTGTCCGTGCTATTTGTAGGACACGTACCCACAATCCAAAAACTGGTCAACTCAAGAACCTGCTCTTTTAAAGAAACTAATTCGGGAACGTTTTTTTTTTCATGCTTATGTTAACCAGCCTATGTAACAGACATCAATACTATGTTTTTATCCTTTATTTGTCCACAAGCATATGTTAAAAGAAAAACTAATTCAGAAATGCTAAACTTGTTTTAATTAATTATAAACGATTTTATTGATATTAAAAGAAGTTATTGAGTTTATTATTTCAATTTGCTTATTCGACACGAGCCTCTCCAAATTCAAATACTCCACAAGTCTGATTGTCAATATGTATATCGCAGAACTCTACCTGCTATTTGTAGCACAAGGCACAACAAAAGCCTGCATTTAAGGTCGGCAGCCTGATAACCCGCCTAATTCCGCAACAAAATTGTTTTCATGCTTATGTTCACCAGCCTATGTAACAGACATCAGTACTATTTTTTTTCTTTTTTTATCCACCAACATATGTAAAAAGGAAAACTGATTTCGGGAATGCTAAACTTTTTTTATTTAATTATAAATTATTTTATTTATACAAAAATAAGTTATTCAGTTTATTATTTCAATTTTCTTATTCGACACGAGCGACTTCAACTTCAAGTAATCCACAAGTCCGATTGTCAATATGTATATCACGAAACTCTGGGTGCTATTTGTAGACCACGGAACAACAGATGCCCAATTTGCAGCGCACCGGTCCGACAACCCGCAATCCATAAATTTTAAATAGTCCGCAAAACAGCTTCTTAATTTGTATATCGCATAACTCTCGATGTTATTTGTAGGCAATGGAACAACACAAGCAAAATTTTCAGCCCGCAACCCTGACAACCCGCAATGAAGCTTCTATGCATGCTCTATATATCTACTTCATCAAATCACATATTTTATGTTTGTAGGCCACGGAACAAGAGAAGCCCGATTTTCAGCCCTCCAGCCCGAGAACCCGCGATCCAAAAATTCAACTAGTCCGCAAAATTGCTCATCAATTTGTATATCACGGAAGTCTAGGTGCTATTTGTAGACCACGGAACATCAAGTCCCCAACCCGACAACCCACGATCCAAAAACTAGCTAAGTCAAGAACCTGCTCTTTTTAAAAAAAATAATTCGGGAACGCCATTGTTTTCATACTTATCTTCACCACCCTATGTAATAGACGTCAGTACTATTGTTTTTTCTTTTTTTGTCCACTAGAATATGTAAAAAGGAAAACTTATTCGGGTAACAACAGAAGCCCGATTTTCATCACAACAGCCCCAGAACCCACGATCCAAAAATTCAAATAATCCGCAGGACCGCTTGTCAATTTGTATATCGTAGAAGTGTCTGTACTATTTGTAGACCACGGAACAACAGAAACCCAATTTTCAGTCCAGCACCCCAACAACCTGAAAACCCATGTCAATTCTGCACCAAACACTTCTCTAGGAACCTAGGTAACATACATTACTACTAATTTTTTTGTGTTTTTTGTCCACGACCGTATGTAAAACATATGTTAAGAATACCATTTTGTATACGATTCCCTTAAAATTCTAATAGTCCGCAAATCCGGTTGTCACTTTGTATATTGCGGAACTATTTTTTTCGCTTTTTGCCCACGTACCCATGTACTTCAACTCCCTGCCCACGTGTCTCCTGATTTTAACTTCAGCTTTCTCGAGGCAGCGTGCCATTACTCTGAGTACGCCCTGCTCTGCCTTCACTTCCTTTCAACGGAACTCGTTGAGCCTTTACTCTGCGCATGCGGCCATTTATGCAAACTCACCAGCTCCCCGACCTATTTCAATTGCTCCACTAGCTCCAGATGGCTCATTCTTTCCTAGTTTTTCCTCTCAGAGCTCCACCTCCTGCCCAGCCTTTCCCCACTCTTCTTTTGTCCTCTCCTTATCTGTTGCTGGCACATTTTCACTCTCCCACTATCCCAAATATGCCCCGACTACGAGGGAAGTCGAAATGCGGGTCCGTCTACCAGCCAAACCGGACCCGCCTGGTCATCCATCCCCCGCCTACTCCCTCACTTCTATCCTCCTCCTCTTCAACCACCTCCTCCTCGTCCCTGGCACAGTCCACTCAAATTCCTGCTTCTCTCCCGCCCCTTGTTGCATCCCTTGCCCCAGTGCAGAGCCTGGTGTTCGACCTACGTCAGAACATGGATGACCTCTAGTTCCACCTAGAGGCCCTGGACAACAAAGCCTCTCAACTTCTGCAATTTCTCTCCACATTACACGATGCTCATCACCTCCCACTAGAGGTAGGTCAAGCAACAACAACCCAACCAACAACAACCTTCACACCAATGTTCGCACTGGAATAGAAGAAAGAGCATGTACCATCACAAACAAACAACACCATGCAACTGAATCAGACACCAGTCGATGAGGAGCCACCTCCTCCTGGAGACTCGACATTTTCTTCCTTCTGTATGGCCCCATCCCGACACTACAACCCATATGGATGATCTGTCTATTGTTTTCCTCTGTTATTTTGTCATCTACATGTCGACCTTTCATGCATTTGTCCATGGTTACTATAGTTATGTTGTCTACACTTTCCACAGTTGTAACGGCCACCCTTATGGGCCACAGTCTTGAACTATTTTTTGTGTTAGAAATAGTCTACACTTTAGTTATGAAGTGGTTCGGCTGGCTGAGTTGGTTTCCCATCAGGGCATCTCAGTTCATACAATGTTATAATATTATATAAATTGTTGTCTCATGTATATGATGGAATTGTTAAATGTATATCATAGAACTGTTTGGTGCAAAAAGTATATCACCGAACACCCTCGACATCAAAATCTTCATACAATGTTATAATATTTTATAAAGTACTCAGTCTCATGTATATGAGGGAATTGTTCACTGCAAACTGTATATGACATAACTGATAAATAAAATGAACCTGTGACTTCGCCTACATGCCACTCTGTAATTGTTGGGTTGCATTGGTTATGTACCAAACATTAATAATTTTTGATAAATTTCTAATAAAACTAATTCAGGAATACCAGGTATACTACAACTTGCTACCCATGCGTTGAATGATTCCCTTGAATGTTATGTCCCTCTGTCCATTTCTCAATCCCAAACAGAGCAAAGAAAACATAGTTTCTTTCCAGCTGGCCATTCGATTATCTCCATTGTTGATGGTGATGATACATATCATCCAATCTCCCAGACTACATCCACTTAGGTCTATCAATTATCATCTGTAAACTCGTGCTCAACACTAGCTGACATAGCCTATCGAGAGGCCTTGAAAACCTTAAACAAGGACTCACAAAGCTACAATACCCATAACAAAAAATTATGGTGACTTCTGCCAATGCAGGGTTGAAATCCAACCAACTCGTAAAATGTATTTCACATTTTAACAAAGTTTTGTGATGGATTGTGAATAACTATGACTGTATTTCATTGATAATAAATTTTTTTGTGCAAGACAATTTACTCATCAAATTTCATCTCTGGTATCTTATACAAAACGGTTGATTCAAACGATAAGATTTGATCCCATACCATGATAACTCAGTTAAATTAGGATGCCAATTTTGAAAAAACAAGTTAGTTTAATTTTATCATAGATAACATTTTAACGAAGTTTTGTGACAGGTTGTAAATAACTATGATTGTATTTGATAGGTAAATTGATTGATGCAAGGCAATTTATCCATCAAATTTGGAGTAGGCTAACTTGGAAGTAGACCCGTTTTTCAGATAAATTTGTGGGTATGAAAGATTTTCAACGGTAGTCTGAATTTTGTTTGGATCAAAATTTCATGCATTTCAAAATTATATTCCAGAAGTTTTACCTCATTTTAAACCAACCTAGATACTCAGAAAATTGATCAGAGTTCTGGATTAACCTAAAATTAAAAAAAAAATAAAAAAATTAAAACAGATGACCGAAATACCAACCTAAAAAATAAGTCAGAAGGGAAGATTTCTCCCCAATTAGCCCTCTCCATCAAATTCCATTCCCGATGACGTATAACAAATGACTAATTCAAACGATAAGATTTGATTTCCGTACCGTGATAGCTCAGTTAAACTATAAGCCAACGTTGATGGCGTATACCAAATGACTGATTCAAACGATAAGATTTGATTTTTGTACTGTGATAGATCTGTTAAACTAGGAAGCCAATGTTGAAAAAACAAGTTATCCTTGAAAGATAGAATTTCCACTTCTGCGACTTCCGGATAGAGTTACTAGTTTCTGCCTGAGCAGTCGGCCAAGAGCCTGTCTGAAATCTTCTTTCTCTGGAACAGAGGACTAAGACTAAACACCCTGCTTTTCTGTGTAGTCATAGTAATCTCTACTATAATGGATTAGATCCTCCGACCAAATCAAAGCCTTTATTCTCCACTAGGAAAAAGTAGATCTGACTGGGTAGTCATGCAAGATTCCCTGATCAGAGGACTGTAGCACCCGTCCACAAGATGCTAAGCAATTAACAATTTATTTAAACACTTACACATTAACAACTTTGTTTTAGCATTATTCCATTGATTTTTATTTACACATTTCTTCTACATCTTCTCAATGATAAATCTAATAACATGA
>ML797523.1:50721-64409 GCA_009831015.1 Picea engelmannii
AGACAAAACATGACATAAAGAAGAGAATCTTGGAAATGCGGGTCAAACCATGCCAAAAGTCAGAGAAGTGCTCTGAGTTTCCAAGATGCTCATTATTACAAAAGCACAAATAATTACAAAGTGGATATTGGTTACGGTAACCCACTAAACCCAAATGGCACAACTGTCGGCCATTTAGACATGAATATTACACTGTGGATGTTAGTCATGTCAACCCACAAAACCAATGTCAATCATCTTCAATATGCATAGAGAATCTTTGAGGATAGTTTAACGTATCCCAAGATTTAGTATATATTTTCCTTGCAATAAAAGGTTGATTATTAATAATTTGAATAATCATTTTTACTTTTATTGCCCATTGAAAATGATTTAATATGAATAGGCATAGTAATTCTCCTTCATTCGGTCCGTATTCAAATAGGTTTTGAAGGGATTGCAAAGGAGATACAGAATTCAAAATATGAGGATCAATAGTTGCTTTATTGAGGCCAAAATCCTTCCACCAATCTGCAAGCCATAATGGTGGTCTTCCTGAAGTAGTTGTGTTGACGTTTCCAAACTTGACTAGAGTAACAAAATCCTCTTGTTGAATGAAATCCCACCACAATTGTTTGTAAGATGAATAATTTATATCTGTATCTAGAAAATTTATGCTAGGATTTCTTTCTGGCCAATGGAATAACAACCTTGGCCTGTGGAGACAAAAATACTGCTGACTGTTACCAATATTATCCCGGATATCCCAGATAACATCAATGTCATGAAATGTGAAATTCAAAGCTTCTTGTGCTTCTATTTCTCTTGTAGTATCTCTAGAGATTACTGGGGCTAAAACATTTGGAATTCTTCTTCCTCTTATTTCGGGAACCAGATTTGAATATGCAAGTTGTGTAGTTTGAGAGAGTATTTTTGTACTCCTCAATTCCCAATGAGGTGCCCACTCAGCTTCATATGTTTCCCATCTCAGAGAATCAGGGATATTAACCAAAGTTTCTGTACAATTTCTGAGTTGTACCAAAATGATTAAGAAGAGATTTTGCAAATGTTCTCTACTCAGGAAATCTGGAATAGAATTATAAGTCCCATTGATATGTTCAATGGAGAAATCAAAATTACTAAATTAAGCTTGCCATCTAGCAAACTTGTTGTCTGCAGGGGACTTTATATCTTTATTTAAGACTTTGTTCATAGCAGCGACATCTGTTCTTAAAAGAAATTTTTTGTAAATCGGATAGATTTCAAACTTTTGAATGGAATTTAGAGTGGCTTTAATTTCTTTCTCTAAAGCTGAATAATTCTTTTTTGCTACCTGCCAAAGTCCAGAAGAAAACTGAATGATTTCTTCCTTTTTCTTTTTCCCTTCATTTCTAACTTGCTTGAGAACGTCTCCCCAACCGATATTACTGGCATCTTACTCAACAATTTTAGGGAGATCATCATCAGAAATATAAAGAATAAAAAGATTTTTTGCCTTGGCTTTTATATTTCTTACTGCTTGTGAGTGTTCTTCTGTCCAAGGACTTGGGTCCTTCTTTAATCTGTCATTTAATATTTTTCTATCTTGGGCGCAGTTTTTATAGAAGTGGCTGATATAATTCAAACTGCCCAAGAATCTCTGTAACTGAGTTTTATCAGTTATTTTATCAGAGAACTTATCTGCAAATTCTATAGCATGGGTCTGTAGAGTCAATTTCCCATTTTTTATTGTATGGCCTAGGTACTTTATTTCAGTTTTAAATAGTTCAAGTTTTTTCTTGGAAAAGACTAGGCCTGCTTGCTTGACTACTTGTAGAAATTTCCTCAAATGTTTGAAATCTTGGTCTATTGAGGAAGAGAATACAAGTATATCATCAATATAAACAATAAGCCAATCAAAATATGGCTTAAGAGTATCATCCATGACCCTTTGTAATTTTGATGGAGCATTTTTGAGACCGAAGGTCATCACATTCCATTCGTAATGCCCTGCTAGAACATTGAAGGCTGCTTTGAATTTATCTTCTTCTTTAATGGCTACTTTCCAAAAGCCTGATTTTAGATAAAACTTTGAAAATATTTTTTCTCCAGCAATTCTAGTTACCAAGCTGCTCTTGTTTGGGATTGGATATGTATCATCAGCTAATACTTTATTTAAGGGCTTATAGTTCACAACTAGTCTAGGAATGCCTCTCATTTTCTTAGAGTGTTTATTTACATAAAATCCATAGCAATCCCAAGGACTAGTGGATTCTCTAATCAATTCTTTTTTGAGTAAGCCCTTAATTTCTTCTACACACAATTTTTGATACTCAACATTCATGGGGATATCCCTACTTCTGCATGGTTTCCCTTGATAATCTTCTTTATATGGAAGAGAAACCTCATGTTTCTTTTGTTTCCATAAAGAAGTAGGGTTCTCAGAGCAGACTGAATCAATACATTCTTGTTTTAACATAAGAATTTTTTGTTGTATTGCTTCTTTTTCCAATTGTTCCTTTATTCTAATCCCAGTTTGGAATTCCTTCAATTCTTCTATATTAAGGCTTTTACCTCTTATGGTTTGTACCATATCAGAAGTTCTGGGAGTAGAAACAAAGGGCAATTTTACAATAACTTTTCCTTTTGTAGAAGGAATGCTGATGAAATATCCTGGCTTATTTCTTGTAACCATAGTAGATCCATGGGGAGAAACAACTGCAAGAAAAGGTGTTCCAAGGATGCAGGCTATTGGAATATCTACTAGTAGGAACTTTAATTTCAAGCAATAATATTGAAAGCAAAGAATAGCCTCTAGAATCTGAAAGGAGATTTCATTTGGGATATTTCCCAATCCAACAACAATTGCTTGATTTTTTTGCCACAAAGATACAAGAATAATGTCTTTATGTAACATATTTAGATTCGACCCTGTATCTATTAATGTCTTCAGTTGAAAAGGTATGCCTTGGATTTTCAAATCAATAAGAACATGGAATTTTTGGTGTTGAATTTGAATAACTTGATCTTCTTGATCCTTTTTATTTTATGTATTATCCTTTTGTTCTTTGATAGATTTCTTCAATTTACCTATCTCTTTTCCAAGATCTGAAATGGAAAGAGTTTGAACAGAACAACATAAGGGATTTGCCTTTTGTGGAGTTAGGATCTTTGTTGGGCAGTCATTAGGAAATATTGTTTTCCTATTTTTCCATTCATAGAAGGAAATGAATATATCTTCAGCATCCATAAAATTCTTCCATTGTGAGGCTAGTCTCACCTTTTCTTTATTTGGAGTATTTCTGGCAAAGGAGTCTGCTCTTGGATGAGTGAATAGATCCCAATTCAACATTTCTTTCATCCATTCAGCTTTGGCCTTAGTTTTATTGCACCCTTTCATTAAGGAAAGAAATTTTTGTATCCCAGGAGTAGATGGCTTCCTGATGTCTTCAGGGATACAAGCTTGGCATCTCTGATTTATTTCTGTACAAGGAGTTGTTTGTATAACTAGGACATGGGAGTCATGGGGAAAAGGGAATTCTGAACATTGTGGATGAGGACATGGTTCTTTAGATGTAGAATTTGGAGGAGGAAAGTTTGTTCTTGGATTATGGTTAGCATCTTCAAAATGCAGTTGTTCTTCTTCTCTAAATGTTGAGAGTGTGGATAGAGTAACAGGTTTTCCACAATCTGTACATTGTACTGCAAAGGGAACATGGCCAAATTTTTTGGATAAGGAATGGAGTGAGGTATGCAGACAAAAGGATGGAGTAGATGAAGAAGATGAAACAGAGGAATTATTTTTTGAAAGAGGTTTTCGCGGGAAAGAAATTACTGCAGAGGATGCAGATTCTTTTATTTGAGTAGATGTAATTGTTCTTGGAATTGGTGCTTTGGGAGTATCAATGACCCAATTAGTGGGGAAATAAATATTTTCCCATCTTATAAGATGATGCTCCATTTTTTGGTTTAAAGGGTCTGTCAACACCAATGTACTAGATTGAGAGGTTTTACTAGGGGTATGTAGAACTGCAGGAAAAAGAGTATTGGTGTGTCTAAAACATCCCCTAGTTTGGATTGATATATTAGTTCTTATTGGACACATATCAAATCCAGTTGTTCTGATTTGGAGCTTTAGGATATCTCCAATATTTTCATCAAAAGTATAAGTAGAGAAGTTGGGATAGCAGTCAAAATATACTGGCCCGTTTGAGAGAGGGGCTACAATCCCACCTATTAAGGAATCAATAAATTTGTTATGAGTCATATCTGTCACTATACATAAGACATAGGCATCGATTCCTTTATGAACTAAAGGGCTATATCCTACTCTGATACAGCCAAAATGAAGACAATTTGTTCCATGCTTCTTGGCTTCATTTTGAATATCTTTGGTGTTTATCAGTGAGATGGTTTGGATGACATCACTGTTTTTTTGTATTCTGCTTACTGATTCTTTTACAATTACCCTAGTTACAGCCTTAATATGAAACATATTCAAGTATTTATATACTTGGCTTGGGGCTATAGGCGGTAACTTCCATGTAGCTTGGGGCTGTGTTTCTATTTCTTCTATACTGGCATAATTTATACTATGTGATCTATTATTATTATCGGACTAATCGGTAGGTGCAGACACTAACAGATCTCCCTAGATCCACCTGGATCTAGAACAAAACAGGACATGGCATGACTCTTTCCCTAAGTTTTGACCATTGAATTAGCTAATAGGGAGGAACAAGTAACATACCTTTGTATCGCTTCCTAGGGTCTCTGTTGCTCCTGCTTCGCTCCGGTTCTCTTGTGAAGTCAAGACCAAGACAACACAAACCAACCAAAGTGAAGATAGCAAAATATATTCAACTGTCAACTTATGTGTATGATCAAGGAATTACACAATAAAGTGAGAATGACTTTATGGGAAAAGGACATGTCGTTGTGTCATATTAATCGAAAGTAGAAGATACAACTTGATCGCCTTGATGTCACAAGATTCCTTTTGGTGGATCTTGGCTCCAACACACACACTTTATCAATCCTTGCATGAATAAGAACAAATCCCTCTTGATAGACTTGCTAGAGTCTCCAAGCTCTTGTTCAAGCTAAGTCCTTCACACAATTCTTTCACCAATTCTCCAATGAATCTTGCTTAACCTTTTCCATGAGAATTCCATCAATATATAGGAGAGAATGAGATGGTTACTTGGATAAGAATGATCCCACAATATCAGGGAAACCAGTAAAAGGATAACCATTCGAATGCCAACCCATTCTTCTAGAAGATTCCCTTATAGAAGCATCGAGACTCCATCTTTTTCCAAGCTTTAGAACAAGTTCACACCCTAGATATGTAGCACAGTGCGATAAGTTCGCACCCTAGCTTAAGGTAGCCTACGAGAATGGGTCATTCTTGCACCCTAGGATATTAATAACTTGCGAACTCTCTTCAAAAGTAAGTTTTCTAGGAAGAGATGAATGTCACTTTTCTCAGGTGAAAGTTCTTATGAGGAGCCTGAGTACACCATCATGATGACCAAAATCATGGGTAACAGAATTCCCCCCAAAGTATGAGGCCAGAATCAGTGACATCCGAAAGACTTTGTAGACTGCATGTGTGTGTCTAAAACTAGGAGCGCACCTAATCAAAAACCTGCGAACAACCAAGCATTTGTAGAATATCATATATATTAATTCTGAGGTAGGCATTCCCATACTCAGATCACAGACAGATGAAATTATAGACATAGGTCATGGCCACCAATCATACACTGTGGATCCATGCCGTCAAAATATAGCATAGCCACCAGGAATACACTGTGGATCTATGCAAGAAAATTCAAATTAAGACGACATAGCCATGAGACATACAAAGTGGATCTATGTGTCACAAATTATACATACTCCATCGCAACCTGGGCAAAGAGATGATATCCATGGTCTTCAATCTCTTCGCCCAAAAGTATGGATCTAACCATGTGATTACATGTGTTGAAGTCGAACATGGAAGAAACCACTTGATTACCGGTCATTGATGAAACCGTTAACAAGTGCGAGGGAAATCACCATTAGTGTCCATTATTCCCAAGGTACTCTAGTACAATCCTTTGAATGTGAATGAATGATTTGAGGTTGAACATCCAATGGAATCTTTCGATCAGGGTTCATTGATGTAAACCCACTGTCAAAAGCGAGGAAACCTGCCATTGAGGCATGCAAGTTCCAAGGTACCAAAGAATTTCTAAGTCTTGTTTCCGGATAATGAGCTGAAGTCAACGGAACAGAACTCGTCACAGGAGGGCCTTGATGTATCCCCCATCAATGACACGAAATGAGTAACAAATTTTGAAGGTGAAACAAAGTATGGTGTAAGTTGGACTGGATACAGGGAAGGTTGACACGGAGAGAATGTACAACTATAGATGGTCGACTCAATAAAGGTTTCAAATGAACTTCTCTTGAACATATGAACGACATGACCAATGATTTGGAAGCATTGACTCAGAGACGACACAGGGTGTGACCTTGTAGAAAATCGAATGAGAGACAAATGGATTTCCCAAACCAGCTTCAAATATAATGAATAGGGGGTGTCATGTTCAAGAGTGACACTTACTACCAATCAATATGAAGATGAGAACATATCCCTTTCCCAAATTCTCCCCCACCATTTCTGGTGAGTACCTCTTTATTTTTATGCAAGCTTGAGGAGGATAACATATGCTTGTTTATATAAGCTTATCCTTCGGATAAGTCCTTCGGAGTATGTTTAATGAACCCTAGGAAGGAGTGGTTTAGTCCCATGATGGGTCTGTCGATGTTTGTTTAACGAGTCCAAAGATAGAAAACTCAAAGGTTTTTCATGATTATAGAGTCTGGAAAAACACTTAAAAGAGAACTCTCTCAGTTCCTTTTTCGTAAAATAGTCTGATGAGACCGAAAAAGAGATAAATTATTGCCCACCAGACGCTTTCTTCAAATACTTTATCGAGTGTGAAAATAGCAAGGTTTCTCGGCTATCTTTTCATGTTTAGAGAGTCTGAAAAGAGCTTAAAGAGGACTCCAGGGGGGTTCCTTTTTCGTATAACCTTGTTGAGCCCGAACAAGTGATAAAAGTATGCTCGATCGCGTTCTCATGTATTTTCGAGCGTGAGAACGGACAAAGACCAAGCTTGAGGTTTTGTGCAAAAACCATGAAAAATAATAAACATGTGATGAAGAAGAAAAAATATGTCTGCATCCCTGTATATGAGCATCGAAGTCGCTACGCCTGCAAAAGTTAAACTCAAAAAGGCATTAGGGATTAGGTTTTAATAAATAAATAATTATAAAAATTCAATAACATGGTAAAAGTGAATATAAAGGAATAAAAACTCTTTTTACCATATCATTTCAACTTTACCACTATTTGAGCCCAAGAACCCCTCTTTTACCCTCGAAATTCGGCATCAGATTGCGGGAGTTACGAGCATCCATTCGACGAACCGTCAGTGGTAGTGAGGTAGGCTCTTTGTCCTCTACTATTTCATGGTTTAATTTTTCATTTTCATTGGCAAAAACTATCATTTTGAGTTTGTTTTGGGGTTTATTATGGCGCTCAACCATTCTCGCAGGTGGGCTACACGGGACCTGCGAGAATGGGTCATTCTCATAGGTGAGCGCAAAGGTGCCTGCAAGAACCTCGCACTGTGCCTAAATTGAACTTGCGAGAACCGCAAAGTGCAAAAGTTTTTTAAAATTTTTCTCAATGTAAAGACACCAATTTGTGAATAGAGTTATTAATCTTCTTTTTGTGCTTCTTATGCAAGTATTTAGCCATCAAAATGGTTCTAGAATGGCGCAAAAGGGAGAACGAAGAAGATAATGCCATTGTCAGAAATTATCCGCCCACCATTGCCACTTTGAGAAACTGTGGTCTTCTGAAGTACTTTTGTATCCCGGGCATGCGGGCACAAGTCAGGTTATTAGAGTACCTTGTGCATATGTGGGATCCCGATCAATAGGTATTTCATGTAGGGGTCCACACATTGTCCTTGGATATTGAGGACATTTACTTCTTGACAGGACTGTCACGGCGTGGGTACCATGTGAGCCTGACTGGTAGCAGAGGTGGTGGGATGCCCATGAGTGAGTATTTCCGCTTACATTGTGTTCCAGAGGCAGAGAGGAAAAAAGGGAAAGTATCTATTTGGGGAGTGCGGGAATTGACCCTCCGCACTCTTTTGTTCACCATTGATCGTATGGATGGGAGCTCCGCTCCTCACATGGCACTCCTGAGTTACTTTCAGTATGCCATAGAGTGTACTGAGCCTCAGGTTTTTAACTGGGTAGATGCAGTGCTTCGTAGCATGAAAAGGCAGTTGACCAAATGTAGGCGAGGTGACCTGAAGCAATTCGGGTACGGGTCTTTGTTGGTGCCCTTCTTTCTCAAGAGGGTTTTGTTACTGAGGCTGCAGGTTGAGTGGAATTTACCGGCCCCAATAGATCCAAGAATGTTGAGATGGTGTCAGCTCATGGCCCGGCACGTAGCGGGACTAACTATTAGATATGATGATACCTTCTTTGACTGGTTGCGACCACAAATGTTGATGGTTGATGATTATGCTTATGTCGGGTTGGATTTCCAAGGAGATCCGGACTTAGTCCTGCTCGAGGATGCTCAGTGGGGGGAAATTGGTAAGAAGTACACAATTTTTTCCTTTTTAAATGTTTTTGTGAATTTTATCATATGCAAATGTTTTCTATATGTTCGTCCAAAGACTAAATGAAAAATTCATTGTTGATGACACAGATGTGGGACCTTACTGACCTCCTGGCACTTCTCCTATTCAGCGGTGAGGAGAGGTAGCGCCAGTACCACAATGGGATGCCGAGGATTATCAAGTAGTGGAACAAAACCTAGAGGGTTTGACAACAGATATTCCAGACATGCCTCTTGGAGAGGTTCCACGACGTTATCAGTGTCATATTGTAGGAGTGTCAGAGTTCATTGGTCAAATGCTCTGTAGGGTTGCCCGGGCAGTCATGTGTTACCGTGAACGTCATCCATGATGTCACTTTGTAGAAGCTATGAGATTTAGATTTTGACATTTTGGTCTTCGGACAGAACTTTTTGTAAAAAACTATTTTGATCGTTATATATACATACGAATTCTACTGGTTTATCTTTTGTTGTGTGAAAATTGATGTGATTGATTTATAAATGATCCAAATGTCTATCTAATACAGAGTTAGCCAATGCATCAGTTAATATATTTAGACATCTAGGAATATGTTGATATTCAATATAATCAAAATAACGTTCCAAGAGGCGAATTCGCAAATACACCCGTAACAAAGTAGGACTTCGAATAGTATAGACATTACTTAACTGTAGTACTACAAGCTACGAATTGAGTCGCACAACCAAATGACGAATTCTGAGTGAGATGGCATCAATCAACCATTAGATAATGGCACTATACTCTGCAATATTGTTGGTCGCACGGCCGAGACACACACCTCGTAAAGAGACAAGTTCATTTGTAGGGGCATAAGTTGCTCATGCAGTGGAAGCAAGGTTCTGAGTACTATGGCTAGCGCCATCAGTGAAGCCAATATAGGGTAGAGAAGACTCTGACATCTGGAAATAAAACACAACATCACATAAGGGAATAGACCAGATAACGACGAAAGCAAGCTATAGTAACACACAAGAAGTATGATACAATAAAAATACAAGTACTCGTGCACAAATGATTTTATGATTAGATGAAACTCGACACGATGCATAGTACGATATATGGACCTCGCCACATGGCTTCGAATTTTCCAGCTCCTAGCATATCTTGATCTTGTTCATAGAGGAGAACGAGATCTCCTTCGGAGAAAATGCGAGGCTTGACATGTTTGTCATATTGGGCCTTGACACGTTTTTTATAAGCTTCTATGACTAGGGTAGCATCGTGTCGAGTTTCATCTAATCACATAAGATACAATAGACGTTCTTCCTCAGCAGAAGTGTTTGGTAGGAGTTCAACAGCTCATTTTGGTGTTCCCTAGTGGAGTCGCCAATTTTGTTATCAGACTAATCGGTAGGTACAGACACTAACAGATCTCCCTAGATCCACCTGGATCTAGAACAAAATAGGACAGGGCATGACTCTTTCCCTAAGTTTTGACCATTGAATTAGCTAGTAGGGAGAAACAAGTAACATACCTTCGTATCGCTTCCTAGGGTCTATGTTTCTCCTACTTCGCTCCGATGCTCTTGTGAAGTCAATACCAAGACAACACAAACCAACCAAAGTGAAGATAGCAAAATATATTCAACTGTCAACTTATGTGTATGATCAAGGAATTACACAATAAAGTGAGAATGATTTTATGGGAAAAGGACATGTCGCTGTATCATATTAATCGAAAGTAGAAGATACAACTTAATCGGCTTGATGTCGCAAGCTTCCTTTCGGTGGTTCTTGGCTCCAACACACACACTTGCTCGATCCTTGCATTAATAAGATCAAATCCCTCTTGATAGACTAGCTAGACTCTCCAAGCTCCTGTTCAAGCTAAGTCCTTCACACAATTCTTTCACCAATTCTCCAATTAATCTTCGTTAACCTTTTCCATGAGAATTCCATCAATATATAGGAGAGAATGAGATAGTTACTTAGATAAGAATGATCCCACAATATCAGGGAAACCAGTAAAAGGATAACCATTCGAATGCCAACCCATTCTTCTAGAAGATTCCCTTCTAGAAGCATCGAGACTCCATCTTTTTCCAAGCTTTAGAACAAGTTCGCACCCTATCTATGTAGCACAGTGCGAGAAGTTCGCACCCTAGCTTAAGGAAGCCTACGAGAATGGGTCATTCTCGCACCCTAGGATATTAGCAACCTACGAACTCTCTTCAAAAGTAAGTTTTCTAGGAAGATATGAATGTCACTTTTCTCAGGAGAAAGTTCTTATGAGGAGCCTGAGTACACCATCATCAATACACCATCATGATGACAAAAATCATGGGTAACAATTATTTGCAAACATAGATTCTAAACTATTTTCAGTATCTCTTCCAGAAGTACTTTGGTCTTCAACATTTTGCAACTCTCTGAAAGAAACTGATGGAGAATCCGTTATAGTAGAGATTACTATGACTGCACAGAAAAGAAGGGCATTTAGTCTCAGTCCTCTATTCCGAAGAAAGAAGATTTCAGATAGGCTCCTGGCTGACTGCTAAGGCATAAACTAGTAACTCTGTCCAGAAGTCGCAAAAGTGGAAACTCTGTTTTTGAAGAGCCTGAGACTTCTGATACGGCTTCAAAAGTGAGTCGCAAGAGTGGAAATCTTGTCTTTCAAGGACCTGAGACTCTTGATACGGATCTGGATTCTTTTACTCACTTAAACACACAGAAAACTTAAAACACAGAGTGAATAGATTTTATCAGATTGAAAAGTCTGATATCATACCCGGCTCGAAATGAAGTTCTTTGGCTCAGAGGCTTCCTCCGTCGGAGAATGAAGCTTGAAGATTGTGTTGTCTCATGCGCTGCTTCCTTCTACTATCTGGCCTTCTGCTTCTTGTGACTCTCAGCAGGACCAATCCAACTTATAGCCACCTTGACTCTCCTAGCGAACCCCACCACTTGAAGTCCATCAAGTTGTTGCCATATTATGTGAAACTTCAGATGACTACAACGATCCGTCAGACATCCCAACACCTACCACTACCCTTAGAAGCCTCCTTGCCTAGCGGGACTTACTACCAGTGCTATTCAGGACCTAAGGAATCTTCACAGTCACGTTCCGTGAACCTTATCTCGGGATGAGAGAAATTTGGCACATAGTCGTTCAAGGAACATTGAGTGACATAACAGGAAAATTGAAACGAGAATCACAACGAGCGCATAATACAGAGACAATAATCAGAGATCATTACACAATATTGCGGAAGTCTTTTTATATTAATCATAGAGAAAATATGCCAGGGTATTAAAAATGAGCAGGATGCTCGTATTCTCTCACAACACACTTACTTACGAACCCAAAGAGAATGACTCAAATCTATGACATAAGGGAGCTTAGAAGACTTGGTCTAACTCACACACTGACTGACTATGAACTGCCTCTCTCGAGAATGAGCTTCTATCCTCCTTATATACAAATTTTTGGAGAATGGAATCATTTCGGAGATGAGACTAGACATGACTCTTGGTCCTACATGTCGACCACTAAATCTTCTTTATGGATTTGGCGGTAGTGATCATGCAAGATCCTTCGACCAAATCAAAGCCTTTATTCTCCATTGAGTTAAAATAGATGAAATAGTAGATCTGACGGGGTAGTCATGCAAGATTCCCCGACCAGAGGACAGACAACACATGACATAAAGAAGAGAATCTTGGAAATGTGGGTCAATCCATGCCAAAAGTCGGAGAAGTGCACCGAGTTTCCAAGATACTCATTATTACAAAAGGACATAAAATTACAAAGTGGATATTGATTACGACAACCCACGAAAACCCGAATGGCGCCACTGTCGGCCATTTAGACATGAAATGTTCATGTGATTACACTGTGGAGGTTAGTTACGTCAACCCATGGAAATGACTGCCACTACTTGTCGGGCAATAAGACTTTTATCATTGTTCCATCAAATGATCATGAAAATGACTAAAACGATCTGGGTCCCAGTGATGAGTGTATATCTCTCTATACATTTCAGGATCTTCGTCACTGTCTTCGTCCTGTTGTAGAACATATCTGGTCCTGATGACCCAAGGATGTCTTTCTCTGATAAAGAACATTTTACATTCATTTTTAGAAAACTGTTCAAGGTTATGAACATTTCCTGGAAGTCTTCTTTGTGGGAGAAAAAACATTCTTGCAGTTTCTATTACATCAGGATGTATGGCACTTGGATTTAATCTGAATTTCTTCCACCAGTCTAGAAGCCAATCAGGTTCAGGAAATGAAACAAAAGGCATGGAGAATTTGATCATGCAATAATAATATATGTACCTGTCTATCCATAAACAAACATTATACCACATAGATTTATATTGAAAATAATTTATTTCAAATAATCTTTCGTGTGGATCTTGATTTGGCCATGACTGTAGAGTCCTCTTTCTGTTAATCTGAAAGAAATTCCATGTTGGAGTCTATTGCCATGTTTGGGTTCGTTGGAAGAACCAATTTATGTTAGCAGACTTGATTCTAGTAAGGTCTCCCATTTCTACCAGTTTTTGACAGGATGCAATAGTAGATGCCTGATGCATCTGGCCAATTACATGTTGTGGAGGAATGACATGGATACTGGTGTTTCTTGAATAACCTGGTAGCCCAAACTCCACATCATCTAGGTGGATATTGGTGGCCACCCACCTATTCCACTTGGACCCCCACCATTGCTTCTTTAAGTTTTTCAGTTTTCGCACAGTTTACTATTTTTAGAAGTTTTTTTCGGGTCCTGAACTTCCGATGCCATTTTGAGGCCCTAAATGATGTTTTTTTGGGTATGTTTCTCTTCCAACTTACCATATAACAATGCTATTTTGTCTCAAGCGTTGTAGGCCTCGGATAGATCTTTTCAACGAGCTATCATATGCCTAAAACGAAGATCGTATGCAAAAGTTACGACCTCGGGAAGTTGATGCACCAACTTACCCAAACGGGGCCCACATGACTTTTGGCGCTTCATCTCCTAGGGTTAGGTTTTTGGATGTCTAGGACTTTTGGCATTCCTGTTT
>ML797523.1:90891-122465 GCA_009831015.1 Picea engelmannii
CCCCCCCCCCCTCCGCTTAAGGATAGAATGGCAGGGGGGCTCCAGAATCCAATCCCGACCGTAGATCTGGGAGCACAAATTCTGGCCGTCCAGATTTTCTCGCTGCATATCCAACGATGTAGATGAATTTGAACAAGATTGGAGGGAAACTGTAGCACGCCATAGTATGACTGCCAGAAACCACTGATGGTTTCAGCCAGAGGACTCGAAGACATTGGGGGATGATTGACAGAGAAGGTGAAGAGCCTCTGAGAATCTTCATGAGGGATGAAGATGTTCATGGAGGCGATTGACAACTGGATGAGCATTGAGGCCTGTAACTGAAATAGAGAAGGTGAGCTCGACTTTCATAGAGAAGTCGAAGAGTCTCAACTACTACAGAGGTTGAGAAATCTCAGCAGAACACCCAGTGATGTTGGACGCATGGTGAAAAACAACAAGAGAAGCTAAAGAGTCACGATGATGATCAGACAGAGCACTCAAGTTGCAGAGGAATTTGACGTGGAGTGTGCATGCAGAGGCATTGCGAATATTGCATGCACATGATGCACAGAAGCTATATATACACGCTACAGAGAAGAGAAGTGTTGTTGTTGCTATTGGAGTTGTTGTGGTCGTTGTGTAGAAGGATTGAAGTGTGAGAAAGGAGACAGAGCGCAGGAGTAGAAATACACAATAGAGGAAGGTTGCATTGAAGGGACATGGTGCAGAGAGTATAAAAGGCAGAAGAACAGACAWCGCAAGTCATGTGTGCRGGAAGGCAGTAAGGCAGACAGAGAAACAAAATGCAGCAGAACAGTGATGAGTCTGGTAAGCCATTGTTGAACATTATATCACTGTAATAAGTTTCAGTAGCAAATATTTATATTTCAGGTTGGAAGGGAGGTGCTAGGGAGGATTGTTGTCCTCATAGGTTCAAGTGGGTGCTTGAACACAGGGAGTTGTAGCTTCCATCTGGTTGCATCCAGAGAAACCAGGGTGGCAGGGTGGTGCAAGGGAGAACTCTTGTTCTCTGTTATACAGGTTGGGGCCTGTATGATTGGAAGTTGGTGCTTCCATCCAGTTGGTTCTGGAAACACTCAGGGAATTGGTGCTTCCTTCTAGTTGGTGCTAGAGAAACCAGGGAATTGGTGCTTCCTTCTAGTTGGTGCTAGAGAAACCAAGGAGTTGGTGCTTCCTTCTAGTGGGTGCTAGAGAAAACAGAGAGTTGGTGCTCTCAGCAAGTTGCAACTTGCAAAACAGAGGTTGTAGCCTCATTATGATTTGGTTCTCATATGTATGATAATGTAAAGAATGTAACTATTACTTATCATATAAAGAAAAAGAGTTTTTTACCCTGTATGGGTTTCCTCGAGAAATATCTGTCTCTGTGTTTCTCATATATGTGACTGATGTTGAATGTGCCATTGTTTATTTCCCTGCATTATTGTGATCATCATTCAGTGTTTCTGCAAAGATTTTAAAAGAAGCATAATTGTTTAAGCATGGTAACAACTGATTCACCCCCCCCTCTCAGTTGTCCAACACTATATAACTATGACTAGCTCCTAAATCAATTAAAATAGCAATGGTTTGGTTGTTGATCATACCTTCCACTTCAATCATGTGGGACTAATACTCTGTTTGCTTGTTGTCCAAGGATGCATAAATCCTTGGCACATATCTACCCATGTCCTCCACTGTTTCATCTCATTGTACATTGTGAACAACCCTTCCTTTTTCACCTCTGTGAGGACAATCTCTGAACCTATGGTCTCATTTACAACCCCAACATTGCATAGGTGGCTACCTTGGCCCTTGACTCCCTGTGTCAATCGCTCTGGGTTCTTTAGGAATTTGTTGTCCTTGTGGATTACTTCTGAAGAATGGTGGCTTAGCTCCCTTCTTCCTCTGATCCATCTTGAATTTATTATTGTCCTCCCAAGCCTTTTGGAAAGTTGGCCTTGCTTTCTGCTGATCATATAGGCATTTATCTCTCCTTATGGTCTCTTCTAATGTCTTGGGATCATCATACTGTATTTTGTCGCTGATGAACGGTGGAAATCCACTCAAATACCTTTGAATTCTGACTATCTCATCCTTCATGAAAGAGACATACTTCAATAGTACCAGAAACCTTCTCTCATATTCATCTATGGTCATACTTCCAAGATTGAGTTCAAAGAACTCTTTCATTTTCTTGTCATAGTATCTCTTAGTCAAGTACTTCTTCTCAAAATACTTCTTTAATTCCCTCCAAGTAACACTTTTCTCTTCAATGTGTTGCACCTACACAAGTTGATCCCACCACACGGAGGCTTTTCCTTTGAGTTGATAGATAGCAATTCTACCTTATGCATGAGAAGAATAATTATGCAATTGAAAATACTTTCTCATGCCTAACAACCATGTTTTTTCATCTTCATCCTTCTTGTGCTCACCATCAAATGTAGGAGGTTTGATTTTTTTCATTTCTCCTCGTAGCTCATCCACCCCGGACCTTTTATACCTTCTGACAGGGGATAGACTTGAGTTGTTGCCTGCTCTCTTATTGGAATGCCTTGGGGAATGATGGTGATGTCTAATAACACTTTATTCTTTTCTTTTCTCATCCAAAGGCTTGTGACTCCTAGATTTACTTGAGCCACTCTCCTTAACCAATTTCATTTCTATTCTATTCAAGCCCTCCAATAAATTCATGTCGAAGTCATCATGCTGCTCTTTGGCTCTCATAAGCCTTTCATTATCAGCTATATGGCTTTGGACATCCTTCTGTAAATTCTTAATGGTCTCATCCATATTCATGTTTTCATTCCTTTCTTCTCCATGTCTGTTGGAGTTCGTTCCTTCAATGCCCAAATGGGCATCCACCCCTCTGCTCTCATCTTGCTGACTGTAATTCCCCTGTGCTTCTTCCATTCCTATGGACTCTGCACTGGTCTGCTCTGATCTAGTTGTTGTTAATTCTGCAAAACGTGCAACCATCAAAACTTATCAGGCTAATAATTCAATAATTCATGAAAACATGCACCATTTTGGTTCAATATATACATCATAATTATCTCTCCCGATTTCCTAGTGTTATCACCATGACAATTCTAGATAAGACCCAAGTCTTGAAAACATAGACATGTGGTGCCTTCAGAGATACATCTGTGCAAGAAGGTGGTTTGTCGAAACCACTTTCACCAAGACACAGTATCACGTGTCTCAACATGTCAAATCCACCACTCGTGGAGCGGGCATCGACTAGTCAGATCACCCCGCTTCACTCATTCGGTACTTCGCATCCATGTGATGTCTGTTGAATGCGGCCATGTAATGAACTCAAAATCTAATCATTCAAAATGGATTAGTCGCACATGGAAACCCAACACTCTTGTACGCAATATGTCTGAGCTTCATAATTGGAATTCTATAACTACCAATCCTCAAGTATGACGATATCTGCGTATCCGATATCTGCGTATCCATAATCGAAGTAATCTCCAAACTACTTGACTTTCTTCTTTCTGTAAAAGAATTTTGGTATCCACAACCTGAGATACATGGACAAGGCTAAATCGAGTGAGACTGGTTATTCGGGCAACATGCTAGACTTCCCTATGAATAAGGAGGAAAGGGTCCTTGCACACATTCTACCGACTAAATTCCACACAGAGTCGGCTATAGACTCGTGGTTGGAAGTCAGGCTGAATCCCACTATGAAGGATTTAGTCATCAATAGGCCAGCCGCTAAGAAGAAAAGGAGAAAGCGACAGAAGAAGGAGGAATCCATGGCTGAAGCGGCCGAAAGTGTTGGAGAGAATCAACCGGTCTAGTTAGATTCTTTAAAGGAGGAGATTTCTAAGCTGAAGTGAGTCTTCAACTAAAATTAAGCATGTTTCAGCAAATTTTTTAACAGCCGGTAGCGGAGGTAAGGAGCACCAAAGATGATAGGCATGTTCTTAAATGACCCTTTTTACAACAGGCTAACTGTTGTCATCCCCCTTTTGTAATTTTGTGATTAATACGATTATATAAATACAGAAGCGGATTTTAGACTGTTTATTACAAAATTCTATCTGGTGGTGTTATGAATCTTGTTTTCTTTTATAGTATGCTTTTCTTGTAAGCTTATATTTCACTTTCATCTGTCTGAATCGGAGGAATATAAAACTCGAAATTCCTTTTAATTAATTCTTCGATGCGGTTGTGTGTTTCTTTTTCTTCTAATATTATGCAATTTAAACTCAGACTCATTGCCTTCCAAGCGACTTCGCGCACACTAAACTTCGACCTGTACATTTATATTTATCATGCATAGCAACATCTCAAGGTAAAACACTTTTCTGCGCACCTATATCCACTATGCATTTCTTCTCTGTCACACCGACAACTTGCACACACTACTTTTTGCGTTGTGCGCCAATATCCGATGCGCATAGTTTTGGTATCATGCACCGATACTCCACATGCATTTCACCCTATGTATTGCACCATGTCAAAGTTCAATATGTTCCATCGTGCACAATTATCTGCATGCACCATTGAATACACTATCGCGAGACAACTTATACTCATACTATGCACGTACCAAAAAAACTCCTCTATGTTAATCAATACTTGTGCACCCAATGTGCACATTACTATGTGCGTGATCACCGCGCAGGGATAAATTCAGCGCATGCATCTGTACATAATAATCTTCCGTGCGACACCACAATTTACCGCGCACACTTGCACACCAACGTTTTTTGTGTGGTGCCAAAATTTACCACGCACATCAGCACGCCAACATTTTCCATGGAGGCTTCGTGACTTGAATTTTGGTCACTTCGAAGTTACTCTTCCTTGAATATTCGCTTCAACTGAACCCCTCTAGCCCATCCAGGCTCAGTTTTGAAACTGAATCTTTGATACCAATTTGTAGCGTTCCCCCAGCCACTCGTAGGTCGGGGAATGCCACTCCAGAGCAATCTTTCATGCTCTGACACCAATTGGTAACATCCCCAGTCTTATACAGGCTAGACCATGCTACTCTAGGGAACACTTTTGTTCTCTTACTATAGAACATACGGTAACATACCCAGTAATCAAATGAGATATGCCACATAAACGTTCTCTTAAGACTGCATGCAACTTAAACATACACATACAACACTCTTGCAAAAGCTTTACATATAAACATAAAAAAACCATTACATTCTGTAATATACGAATTTATACTGAAATAACAGTAACCACACATATGCAGCATATACAAGGAAATACCCATAACATACAGGCAATTATAATCACATATATGATAACATGTAACATAAACACGTAATTAACAATGCAACATATAATTTTATCATACGATTGGTACTTATCTTGGAAAGATTGTCACCAACTGCATACAGACTGTCCACGAACCTCCCAACCTTAGAATACACTGTTCATCACTCTCAACAGTGAGTCATCCCCGAGATGGGACTGAACTCCACCTCTGTAAAGGGTTCCCAACCAGGCTAAGGCTCATGGAAAACGGGAAAGACTCTGTCTCAAGTGCTCACTCAACTAACAACCTACAACCTCTCCTTCCCCACATGTCTATCCCAACCAAGGAAGGATGCCCCTTCACTACTCAACAATCCCTTGGCTACCCCACTTCCCTTCCAGGGCTTCAACAACAGGCCGAACTGGAAGTCTCAGAGCGTTGTAGTTGTAGTTTATCACCTTCAGGAATCAATCCCCAACAATTCTCTCGCTCGGAGAATTTCTCATGGACCTGACAACCCGCTTCTTCAATCCCACTCCAGGCTAACCAGGTACACCAACCGGAAAGGGCTATGGGAACAGGCTCAGAAATGGTGAAATGGATGTCTCAAGGATAATGAACTGTGTGAGTGAAAATGGTCATGGAATCATTTGGATAAGAGAGTGAAGGAAGGAATCACTGTGAAACTCATTGTGAAAGTGATGGTGAGAATGATGGTAAAGCTGCTTGTAAGAATTCCCCATGAAAAGTGACCAAATGAGCTAAGTCCCCCCCACGATATGAATGCATGTCCCCAACTTGACACTTGTCATATCGAAAGTTAGTTTGGTCCACTTGTCCCCAACTTTAGAAATTAGGATAAAATAATTATCCATACTTTATGCTTCAGGAAATATTAATATAATATTCCCTTGACTTTTGGCCCTCCCTTTCCCTAACTAGTGAAGTTCAATCCCCCATCTCTTTTATCATGGTCGGTCTGCGTGCAACAATGTATTTTATATTAATCACGAGTCATGTACAAATAGGCACATTGGCCTTTAACATCTAGGCATTCCAGCCTAATACCAAAACATAAACATCCCAACTTATAATAACTGGCTCACCAGCCTATAACACATATCATATACACGAGGCTCGTTGTCCTCCACACTACGCGCACTTTAGTTACTGGGCGCGGTATCTGGGAATGTGCATACTACATCATCTTTATGTGTAGTTCATGTAGGAACTATGCCATGGGAACTGTATTACAAAATGATGTCAAAACAACTCACCATCTTATGTATACTTATATTACATTTACAATTGGGTTCAACTGAGGGATATTAAAAATGCCATTTATGGAGTGAATACATTGAAACCCATGTATCCATCACCTATATTCTACATCCCTCGTCTTCTCTTAACACCACCACAGATAAAAGAAAGTGTGTAGGTAGTGGTCTCTAGTGCTCTAGGAGGTAGAGAACTCAAACGAAATTGTGTAGGTAGTGGTCTCTAGTGGTCTAGGAGGTAGATAACTCAAACTTGAAATCTCTGTATGGTGGTTTATTTTTATATATCGGATGACTAATTAATAATATTAATGTCTTATGTTTTATTTTGAATGTAGGAAAAGACGATGGATATTTTCTGGAAGAAGAAACAAGAAGACGCTCTCATGCAAGGCTAGTTATCTCTTCCTACTATTAGTGATTGGAGAGATGAAATGCACTTACCTTTGCATCAACGACGATGAAAAAAACATTCGAGGAGAAAGATTGTATTGGCTTATGGATTCACCTATATTATGATATCTTGAGGTTATGTCCAACCTCAAGAAATTAGAACCCATATATCCCAGGTTTGTATTAATGGGACTTCTTTTGTATTTTTGGACTTTGTGATTATGTAACACAATTTTGTGTGGGTGTGTGTTGTGCAATATGGTGTGATTTGCTTACAATGGTAGATGTTATTATTGTTTCTAGATGATTGACTCTTGACAAATTGATGGTTAAGGTTTACCTTGGAGGCTAGTTGTTGATGATTTTCACCTTAGTATGTGTTGTGTTCCCTCCCATTGATTATTAAGATTTGTATTATGTACGAACTACCCTCTCAGTAAGACTTGAGTGTTTTATATGGTTAGTTGAACCCTTAGTTTGGGATATTTACTTGCCTTTAGACATATGTGTGTCTTGACTATGAGAAGTCATCATTTGATATGATATTAACATGATAAGGGAGTTGTGATGTGTTAGTCTGACTGGTAGGAGATGGTAATGTGAACTCACCATCCCCTTGTGCTTGCATCTACTAAGGATCAAGTATGGTGGACCTAGGCACCCATGTGATTATTTAGTTTGTGATGAGTACTAATATTAATGATAGCATTAAATGTTCTTGTTAATGGCTATTGGTAATTATTGAATGATGGTTAGCATGATTTGTTCTTGATAGTATGAATACTTTTTGATGAGTTAATGTTCTTGATGTAACACCCCATTTTTAAGCCCCTAATTATATGTAACTAATCATGATTAATGACCGCCGCGCCATGGCATATAAACATTGTAACCATATTATTTTTTATTTGGAAAATGCCAACCAACTGACCCATGGGTGAATCCTTAAAAGTATTGGCTATGATACCATTAGAGGAAAGAATGAGGGAGTTGAAATGGGGTTCATTGTGCTAAAGAGAACCCAGGTCCTTGTTGAGTTATTTATTTGGAAATAATAAGCTATTTCCCCTTTTCCCTGATTTCAAAGAAATCAGTTAACGACGGAGGAATGGAAGTTGGGAAACCAACCACCCTAAATTAATGGAAGCATGGAAGACTTGGCTAGGACAAAAAAAACTATTAGTCGAAAGTATAATAAAGCACCCAATTCCATCTTTCAGATTGACCCCCACGAGTTCCTTCTGACTGAAGGGAAGAAGGATTGGATGAGAAACTTCATGGGAGAAAAAAGGAGAAATACACGAGGAAGGAAAGGGGTTTTGATCTTAAGAAGAAAAAACATGTAGAAGAAGAGGTGTTGGAAAGAGAAGCAATGCACAACGTAGAGGAAACTACACGGGGTGTGCTGAAGAAGAGAAATATCCCATGAGAGTCCAAGAACCCGACCTGAACTGAGGAGGTCGCGCGTATAATGGTAGAAGGGAATATGATAATCCTCGAAGAGGCCTAATCTAGGTGGGTGTGAGGAATCCTATACCAATGGTAGTCTGAAGGATAGTGGTATCATGGCTTGACATGGGGGTGGATAGATTGTGAAGAGATTTGTTGCATATGAAAGAATGGTTGGGTGGAAAGGCATACACCCATAGTCAGTTGGTTGGCTACAATATTGTATACAGACAAATATTTATTTACTCTCTGCAATTGAATTGAAATAAAGGATTTGTGCTTGTATTTTTGTTGTAAATGTGTATGCATGATTGATGGGCTTGATATTGTTTTATTGGAAAGCCCATGTACTTGAATGATTGTGTAACTATATAAATGGTGTATGCCTCACACAACTAAATGCGAGCCTTTGTATTGTTTTGAAGAAAAAGGAAGTGAATGTGTGTATATACTTCCTATGTATAGTAATTTACATGTTGTAATGGTTTCCTAAGAAAAGGGACCATATCCCTATGAAACAAATGATAACTGCTAAGGGAAATGAAGCTTTGTAAGCCTACCCAAATGAGATAATGAATTAATTGCATGGCCTCTGTGTTGGAGGGCCGAGAAGGTTGATCAACCCCATATCTTTCTCTTTTCTCCAACACATAATGTTTGTGAGGAATCAAATCCTCGATCAAAATTCATATAGTAGACTTGATGATTACTGTGAATAGGGAAAAACCTAAGGGATCTAAGAGAAAAACCAAGCAAAATAATGTCGCATAAGTCCGTGGAACTGCTAAGTCCAAAACATACATTATAACCTATTTAACCCCTATTTAAATTCAGGGCGATTGAGAGTTGTTGGATTGGAGGAAATATTGAAAGGTAGTCGTCTGATCTTATCCAACGTTTGGGAAACAAGGAAGGGTATCGGATCCCCGAATTCTTGGGGATGCTCTTGGTAATCCTTATAAATCCTTGATATGTCGATATTCAGGGAGAAGGGTTCTAGCCCCTAGTTCCACGCCCTCATCATGTAAGCACAAGGAGGAAGATGTTGATGTTTTCATGACGTGATAGCCATGACGTCACAAGGATGACGCTGTCAGTGGTTGATTCGTGGGTGAGTTGAGTGTGGTCCCTATTGGGTTGAAACCCTTGACTAGATTCCCTAGTTTAATCGTCGTTAGATCGATGGGCCCAAATATCTCAGTCGTTTGACCATCCCCTTCAATTTAAAACCGAAGGTATAGACCTCAAAGTATCGGGCTATCAGGTATCGAGTAAATACGTGACATGGACATACCAAATCCACAATACGTGATATGTCGACACCTAGTGCCAGGGTACCCATGTAAGGTCCAAACCCCCTTTTCCTGTGAATGAGGATGCTAACATCACGATGACGGGGAGTACCACGTGTCCAAGAATAACACGTGTTAGTAGTAGAATTGACAATGGGTGATGAGTATGTCACATAGGAAGACAACGAGGTTGAGGTTTCTATGTGGTGGAGGTTGATTTTTCAAAGGGTTGAGAATGGGCCCCACTTGGGCTTAAGAATTTGAACATGTGCCTTAAAATATTAACCATTGGATTTGGGAAGATGAAAAATCTCAGTGATGTATCTGTTTTCAAGCTCACATGGGAAATCATGCTTTGGGTATCGGAGTATCAAACCCCTAGAAGGTCTCTAGGATTCATTTCCCTGTGTGAGATGATATCTGATATTTTGATATAGAGCACAGTTCCGGGACGAGGTTCCTCCCATTTCCCAGGAATATCGAGAGTTTTCTCCCAGGCCCATCAACCTCATGAAATCACCAATATGTCGATCCCACGGTAAGGAAAATTTCTAGGAAGTGTTACAACCTTCCCTTGTTATCCTGCGAGTGGGGAGGACGACATCAAATGACATATATAAGCCAATGAAAGGTGGACAAGTGTCAACACCTGGGTGAATGAGCCAAGTACTCTATGAGGACATGTATAGCCATGTCAATTGAGGTGTTATGACGTGGGTGGTGCCATGTTTCAAGTGAATTTGGAGTTTCAGCGTGGATATCCATGCTAGATTGGAAGATTTGATGATGTTAGCAAACACATGTCACGCCACCTGTCGTGACACATCATCAACCACGTATTAGTACCATATCATCTTGTTCAACTTTTTTTATGATGTGTCATGTCGGGAGAATGACACGTCGAATCAATGTGACGAGTATGGGTCCTATTGGGCATGGAGGCCTTTGATTAATGCCTCAAACCTTGACCGTTGGATTTGAGCATTGAGCGATCTTGGTTGTCGATTTATTATCAAGCTCAGGATAAAGTTCTGCTTTGGATATCGGATATTGGGGATGGCATGATCACCTACCCTTGTGATCTATCGATAAACAAGTACCCAATATCTACATGGTTATGGGATGAAGTTATTCCTATTTTTGTGGACTATTGAGAATTTTCCTTGGCTTGTTTTGCCTTGTGGAATTCCTTATATGTCGATAGACTGGGGGCAAGGTTCATAGTAGGTTTCCAGTCCCCCTCATTAAATCGTATGTAAAGGAAAGAATGTACCAATGATGTCAGGGTGATTTTAGATGACAAAATCCAACCAATAGGAAGTGGACATGTGTTGTTGCTTGATTGGATGAACCCTGGTACTCTGTGATGACATGTCTAGACACGCCAGTACACATGGGAGGTTCAGGTGTCAATCGTTGAATGTGCCACATGTTCAGGTGAATTAGAGCTTTGAGACAAGGTTCCATAGTGAATATGAGTGCCATGTGTCATGTCAGGTGGCAAGTGGTGGCAAGGCCTTTTGTTAAGCCATGACATAGATTGTGGTAGTTCCACTTGTTTGAGGTGCCATCTAGTCCCCAGACCAGGCATTGGATTTTTGAAGTGGTAAAGTTTTGGTTTTACTTGGGCGGAAAATATCTCGGTAGCCTTGGTGGGTCAATTCGCCCAAAATATCAGATATCGACGTTATGTTAAATAACGTTAAGTTGGAATCATTGGGGGTCAATATGCTGAGGGTTTGGTGGGCCAGGTGGAAGATACCATGCCAACATCGAAGAAAACAACACTAAGACAAGACGTGTTACGACACATCGATGCCACATTGGATGGCACGAGGAATGAGGTTCCACATGGTAGTTTTGGTGTACTTGGACCAAGATGGCCTAAAACTTTGGAAAGCCATAAATTTTGATCCAGATATCGGTTCTGAGCATAATGATAGACGTTGGAAAGATATCTACGAGTAGAACAACGTTATGAATCTAGAATTAGATTTCAATGGTAATGAATAAAGGTGGTTTATGAATAAATAAAATGGAAAATTTGACACCCCACTAGCCTAAGAAAGGTTAGGGGGTTAGGTGTGTTACAAAGTAGTATCAAAGATGAAGTTCAAACACTAGGATTAGATGGGCCAGAGAAAATTCACATGACTGATATATCAAGGCTAATATGAGCATGTTGAAAAGAAAAAATTCTTTAAAAAGTTTGTTTATTATTTTCACAAGTTCCTTGAGGAGAAGGACTACATAATTGTAATTTTGTTTTGGAATTTCTTAAAACATAAAATTATATCATGTTGATTCGCAGTATAAGAAGTATAATTGTTTCCTTGTTGGAATTATAACTACTCCTACAAGAGTGGCGATATGATAATAGACATTAATGGTAAGAACTTAATGTAAAAAGGGAAAAAATGGAAGAATCTTGTTAAAGGTGGCATAAGTTCAGAGAATAAATGGAATAATGGTTGTAATACTGCATGAAGTCAAGGGATGATGGAGCCCTAATAATTATATTAATTTTTTGTATAAGGGATAAGAACCTTATGGAAAATCCCTTTTGATTAAATGAATTAAGTATGGATTGATAGAATCCTTAGCAATAATAATTGTTGCTTAAATAAAAGATTAAACCTTGTATGCATAATTCCTCATGTTTAAAGGAAAAATGGAAAATTTTAAGGTCAATATACTTGATTTATAATAATTGAAAGTTGTAGTAGGGATAATCTATTTAAGAAAATGAAGAAAGAGTCCTTTGGACTGTTTATAGTCATCATAAAAGAGGTAAAGTGATATGGGCATATGAGTAAGTTTATGAGCTCATGAATGTATTAAAGAAAATATATATTCATATTAACCTAAAGGCATGTCTATGCATATGAATGCAACAGAGAGATAGCTAGAATAAATCTTCACTTTAGGAATGGGTGAAATTATTGGTTCACAAGGATATGGTGGAATGCATATGGAAATGATTGAGCATGTATATAACATGCATATAGACTTATTATAGTATATTATTGAATGTAAAATATGGTGTTGTCATAGATAATATGGTTAGTGATGATTTTATTATAGAAGAAAAGTTAACAATGTGAATGATAATGCTTTGGATATTGATTTTTTACAACCTTATGAAGACAAGGCAATGGACCAATGGGGTTCTGATCCAGAATCTAGTAGAGAGAATGTTGGGATATTCTCCTAAAGACTAATGGATTAGATAACATCCAGATGTGGATGATAGCCATACAAGTATGGTTGGATATGCTTAAGCAACAGTGAGAGGGAATATATGATAGGATTCCCTTTGTAAAGGTTTGTTGACCAAGAAATATTTATGGCATGAAGAGAAGTTAGCATTGTTACCTTGTTACCTTGTTACCTTGGGTAATGAGGTAATTACCTATTTGCATTTTCTGATTTTTGAGATTCTTTTATAGCAACTGGGAAAGAGTGATCTCTTTCTAGTTGCTTCCATATAAAGGGGAAAACATAAGTATGATTATGTCTATGAGACTAGTCATGTGAATGACTGTAAGTTCTCATCAGAAAAGGTTGATGTTAACATTATAAATAAATATGTATATGAATGGTATAAAACATGCAAGTGATACACATGATAGGATTCCCTTTGTAAAGGTTTTTTGACCAAGAAATATTTATGTCATGAAGAGAAGTTAGCATTGTTACCTTGTTACCTTGGGTAATGATGTAATTACCTATTTGCATTTTCTGATTTTTGAGATTCTTTTATAGCAACTGAAAAAGAGTGATCTCTTTTTGGTTGCTTCCATATAAAGGGGAAAACATAAGTATGATTATGTCTATGAGACTAGTCACGTGGATGACTGTAAGTTCTCATTAGAAAAGGTTGATGTTAACGTTATAAATAAATATGTATATGAATGGTATAAAACGTGCAAGTGATACACACACACACACACACACACACACACACATATATATATATACTTGAAAGGCATGGTATGATTTCCTAAATGAGTAGACTATGAGGAAAAATGTGTACTTTCCATCTTTGAGAAATGCCATGGATGCATGGCTAACCCTATGGTTGAAGGGTCTTTTTTGTCTTGATTAAATGATAGCTTGAAAGGGGGTTGTATGCCACTCTTCAGAGAAGTTAGTGTAAATTGTTGAAATACTAAATGAGCATGAATGGTCCGTTGTCATGATAGAAGGACATATGATTAATACTTTGATAATTGCATGTGAATGATTGTGAACAATCATGAGTTAAATAATTATAAATAAATATGCATATGAAATTGTAAAGTGTGCCTATGGTAGACACAAAATATGTAGATGCATGTGGTCAAGTGCAGGAAAACACAGTTTGAAAATAAGTTGATAACATAAGGAAAAATGTTTGAATGTGTATTTGGAATGCATCATAAGAATGTGTGCCTATAATCCTTTATGAATAGTTGGGTAAAAGACTGAAATGATAAAGCTAATGTTAACTCATGAGTTGAGATCATTTCAAGTAATGATGGATATGCAACAAGGGAGTTGCATGTTGAGACAATTCCATATGGAGGAAATGTGTGGAGACTTTGTCAAGAGAACATAGACCTAACATTAATGACTACTTGATATTTAGGCAATGGATGATTGTTGGAGATGTAGGTAGTGGGATACGAAGCCTATTTGTATAAGAATCTTGGATTGCATTTTAAAACATAATGCATGAGTGGAATAATTCCATATGACAGGACCTTGACAATACTAACCTTATTTAGTGAGTGTGTAGAATGAACTGTCTCATAATTGAATTGTGAGCTAATCTTAATGATGTAATATGTTGTTACATCCACAAAAGGTCAAGATGAAATTGAATGAGACTACTCAAGGAATGGAGCAGGAAGATTCCAAAAGGGGATAGATTGCATAAGCAAATAATGAGGAAAGGGAGAACAATTTTCTCACTCTAAAAGTATGATTTGTTTAGTAGAGTGTAATGATTTAAAATAATAGTTGTGAAAAAAAAGGAAAACAAGTACATTTGGTGAAAGGAAAATAAATTAATTGATATTTTTAAAAGAAAATGATTTTGGTTAAATCCATGTTGTGCATGGTAGATAATTCATGGAATTGGTTCAACTATGATGAGAATTCCAGACTACGAAAAAACAAAGAGGCCTTGGAAATAGTTCAGTGAAGTTGAAGGTTACATATTTTGCAGAGTTGGTAAAAGGGGAAAATCCTTGATTCCTTTCTTGTTATTTATTTTATTTCTCTACAATGAAAAATGGATGGGTTGTTATGTGTAAATATGTTGACTGCAGTAGGAAAACTGAAACAACTGAAAATTTGTTTATGGTTGCATTCATGAAAATATTGAGGATAATGTGATAGAATGGATAGAGACACGACGAGGCATCTTTGAAAATGTTTTTGTTGAATTAAATGCTATGGTATATCCATTTTGATTTTTCACGACAATTGAGATAATCTTGAATGTGATGATTCCTTCTATTTGTAGGAAAAGATTGGAGTTCTTGGGGAGGAAATATGCCAATGGTGGGAAATGTCAGATAGAGGATAAATATAGTGAAGGATTATATCTAAAGAATTGATGAAGGTACCTTAGGAGATCCCATGAAGAATCACTGATGAGGTAATTTCAGAAAGGTTGTTGGAAACCACGGCAGACAAAAACATTTTCATGCCAATATAGCATGTGGTTTTGAAGGGATTCGATAAGACTGATAAGACTACCTTCTAAACTATTTTAGGTCTTGATGATATATTGACACCCAAGAAGGGTGTGAGTCAGGAAAAGACAATATGAATGATAAGAGGGAAGAACCTCCCACAATCAAGTATGTTTACAAATTTGTGCGTAGAATTCATGAACAAATGTGTCATGAGTGCATTAATCAATCATGAATGATTATGAATAAAAATTCTCATAAGAAGAACAATGGTTAAGTGCATTGAAGATATGCATGTTACACGAAATATGGTAGGCATAGGAATGCCCATTATGGAAGGAGGACCTTCTAATATTCTACCAGGATTGTAACAATGGTAAAGAAAGGAACTGGGTGGCCATGAATGTTGGCACCCTAGTTACCCACAAATAAAGAATGCATGAACACACTCATACAAATTTTCAATTTCATATAATGTATGCTGATTTGAGGTCATGATTAGCTCAAGGAAGGAAAGACAGTCCTACTGTAATAATGAATGTTGATAAAGGATATATGTGTGAGAGGTTGGTTGAGTCCCAACACATAATGGAAAAGTGCATGAAATGTGGTAATCTAAAATCAATGTAGGGGGTGCATTGTGTGTAAAATGTGGTCATGAGTATTGGCCCATTAGTAAAAATGCACGAGATGATTAATTGTGTCTTGAAAATCTTAGTGTGTTAAAATGATGCATGTGTAAGGAATGTGAATTCATTTTTCTTCATATCATTGAATAGATAAATGTGATGCACTTGTTAGTATGCACAATTTTAATAACTTTTTTTGAGCCATTGTAAACATGCAATGAAAATGTAATGTGCATGAGAAACTAACAATTTTTTGGTTGTGTGAAGATTGAAAAGTGTAGGAAAGATGGTCTTGGATGTGGTGGCAATGTAAGTCCATAAGGAAGACCATTGCCTCTTGATTGTGAAAGAGACAAGTTGTTATGAGAAGGAAGTCTCATACTTGTGAGATATGAGATTCCTATATGGAACGGATTAAAACATTGACGAATGAAATTTGAAATCTATCGATAACAGACCTAAAAAGTTTGATTGAAAGTAAAGATAGTATCTCATGAATTATTATATGCATGTGATACATATGAAATTACAGATCCTTCCTGGAGGGATAGATGATGGTTGTTGAGCTGGGAAAGCATGCAAAGGCCATTATTGTATGCCATGATCACCATAAATATGGTTTTGTTGTGATAAAATGGGCCCAAGGGATGCCTCGACAGAGAAGGCTTGAGGCACGCCTCAGCTGTAAGACTCAGTGAAGTCTCTGAACTCCTCTTATGTGAGAAATCCTTGGTAGGGAAGATGGATCACTCGATGGATTTTGCATCAGAGAAGGGGATGCACCTGAGCCTAGAAGGTGAGTGACCACAAGGAAGAGGGGACTTTGATAAATCTTTCCATATGTTGATTGGGATCATGAGCACAATGAGTATGTCAAGGAAAAATAGTGAACCGAGTAAATGTGACATCCATATGGATGCAAATCCGTGAACTACAAAGATAATTACTGTGTTGATATATACATTCTCCCCTTAAATTATGAACAATAATGAAAATTTTATGCACGTTGTTTGGGTTTTGTTTTGGGAAAATTGCTAAAATGCCAAGAGTGTAAGAGAGGACTAGACCAAAGAGAGCGAGAAGTTGTTGAAGTAGATGAAATATGGAAGCATGATAGGTGTTGCTGAGATGTAAAGAACATCAAGGATGGTGTTCCTTTTGAAGGGGGAGGGGACTGTAACACCCCTTTTTTAAACCCCTGATTATATGTAACTACTCATTATTAACGACTTCCATGCCATGGAATATAAACATTGTAATTGTATTCTTGTTTATTTGGAAAATTCTAACTAGCTTACTCATGGGTGGAGCCCTAAAAGTACTAGCTATGATACCATTAGAGGAAAGAATGAGGGAGTTGCAAATGGGTTCATTGTTCTAAAGAGAACCCAAGTCCTTGATGAGTTATTTATTTGGAAATGATAAGTTTTTTCCCCTTTTCCCTAATTGCAAAGCAATCTGTTAATGATGGAGGATTTGTAGTTGGGAAACCAACCACCCTCAATGAATGGAAGCATGGACGATGTAGATAGGACATCTAAAACTGTTAGCTAAAGGTACAATAGAGTACCCAATTGTAGCTTCTATATTGACCCCCATGAGTTCGTTTTGCCAGAAAGGAAGAAGGATATGTTGAGAACCTTCATGGGGAAAAAATGGAGAAATGCATGAGGAGGTCAAGGGGTTCTAATTTTAAGAAGAAAAAACATGTAGAAGAAGAGGTGTTGGAAAGAGAAGTAGCACACAAAGAAAATGAAACTACAGGGGGCATGTTGCATAAGATAAATCTAGTCTGAGAGTTAGAGAATCTGACCTAAACTAAGGAGGCCACCAGTTTGATGTTTTAAGGGCATCTCATAAACCTCAAAGAGGTTTGAGCTAGGTGGGTGTGAGGAATCCTCTATCAGTGGTAGTGTGAAGGAGAGTGGCCTTCACTTATCATATTTCCCTGAGAACCTAAGAAATACTTCCTTGGTGGTATAATGGCTTGGAACGAAGGTGGCCACGGTGCAGATATTTGTTGCATCAAATCCTATGGTTGTGTGGAAAGGTGTATACCCACAATCAATTGTCGGGCTACAATCTTGTATATAGAAAAATATTTATTTACTATGTGCAATTTGATTGAAATAAAGGATTTGTGCTTGTATTTGTGTTGTAAATATGGTATGATTGATTAATGGGCTTGATATTGTTTTATTGGAAATCATGTGTAGTTAAATAATTATGTAAATATATAAATGATGTATGCCTCACACAACTAAATGTGAGCCTCTATATTGTTCTGAGGAAAAAGGAAGTGAATATGTGTATATGCTTCTTGTGTATAGTAATTTACATGATGTAATGGTTTCCTAAGAAAGGGGACCAAATGCCTATGAAACAAATGATAACTACTAAGGGAAACAAAGCGCTTTAAGCCTCCTCTAAGGGGATAATGAATTAATTTCATGGTGTGTGCGTTGGAGGGCCGATAAAGTTGATAAAACCCATATCCTTCCCTTCTCTCTGACACAAAATGTTTGTGAGGAATCAAATGCTCAATCAAAAGTCATATAATAGACTTGACGCTTACTGTGAATGGGTAAAACCTCAAGAATATGAGAGAAAAACCCAACAAAATAATGTCACTTAAGGTTGCGGGACTGCTAAATCCAAAACATACATTATAACCCCTTTAACCCTTGTTTAAATTTGAGGTGATTGAGAGTCATTGGATCAGAGGAAATATTGAACGACAACCGTCTAATCTTATCGGATGTTTGGGAGCCAGGGAAGGGTATCATATCACCAGAGTTCCAAGGGAAACTCATGGTAATCCTTGTAAATCCCCAAAATGTCGATATCTAGGGAGCAGGGTTCCAACACTCAGTTCCATTCCCTTGTCATGTAAGCATGAGGATGAAGAAGATAACATCATCATGGTATTTCTTGCCAATGTGATAGTCATGATGTCACATGGATGACACTTGTCAGTGATTGATTCATGGGTGATTTCAATGTGGACCCTATGGGATGAAACCCCTAATTGGAAACCCTAGTTTGATCATCGTTAGATCGACAAGTCTAGAGATCTCAATCTTTTGATCATCCCCCTTTTATTAAAATTAGAGGTGGAGCCCTCAGAGTATCAGGATATTTGATATCATAGAAATCCATGGTGTGGACATAACAAATCCCCGATACCCGATATGTCGATACTCTGTGGAAAGGTACCCACGCGGTGTTCCAAACCCCCTTTTCTTGCGAATGAGAAAGTGATGTCACGATGATGGGGAGTGTTGCATGGGATATGTGTGTCCAAGAATGAAACATGTCAGTATATGAATTTATGATGGGTGATGAGGATGTCACATAGGCAGACAACATTGTCGGGGTTGCTACGTGGCAGAGGTTGATTTGTCAAAGGGTCAAGAATGGGCCCTTGTTGGGCTTAAGTGTTTGAATATACGCCTTAAAATATTAACCATCATATCTGTGAAGCTGACAGATCTCATTTGTATATTCATTTTCAAGCTCATGAGGGAAATCACGCTTGGAGTATTAGAGTATCAAAACCCCTGAAGGTCTCCAGGACTTGTTCCCCAGCGTTAGTCGATATATGATATTCTGATATAGGGCATGGTTATGGGACAGGGTTCTGACAATTTTCCCCGAATATCAGGAATTTTCTCCCAAGCCTGTTCACCTCGTGAAATTTATGATATATTGATACCGTGATAGGGAAAAGTTCTGGGAAGAGTTTTGACCTTCCCTTGATAGCTTGTGAGTGGTGAGGATCATGTCAAACAATGTATAGAAGACAATGAGAGCTACATAGGTGTCAATACCTAGGTGGATGAGTTGAGTTCTCTATGAGGACATGTATAGCCATGTCGTTCCCCATGTCATGAAGTGCATGGTGCCACATGTCAAGTGGATTTGGATTTTCAGCATGGAGATCTATGTGAGATTGGAAGATATGATGACATCAACGAACATATGTCATGGCGTGTATTTTGACATGTCATCAACAACGTATTAATCATGTATCAACCTAGTAATCTTGTGTTATGCCATGTCATGTTGGGAGCATGCCATGTCAAATCTATGTGTCAAGTATGGGCCTGGTTGGGTGTGGAGGCATTTGATTAATGCCTCAAAACTCACCTGTCAGATCTAAGCATTGAGTGATTTCGGTCCTCGATTGATTAGCAATATTAATAGGAATCTCTACGCGAGATATTAGATATTAGGGGTGGCATGATATCCTACCCTCGTGATCTGTCGATAGAAAGATATACGATATGGGCATGGTTCTGGGATAAAGTTTCATCTGTTTCCTTAGACCATCGAGATTTTTCCCTGGCTCGTTTCACCTCGTGGAATTCTTAATATGATGATAGGCTAGGGAAAGGTTCCTAGAAGGGTTCCACTCCCCCTCATTAACTCATATGCGGAGGAAATCATGTACGAACAATGTCAAGGTGACATCAAATGATGAAACCAAACAAATAGAAAGTGGACAGGTTTTGTCCCTTGATTAGATAAACCCTGGTACTCTATGACGATGTGTGTATCCACGCCAGTCCATGTGGGAGGTCTAGGTGTCAAGCGATGAATGTGCAATGTGTCGATGCGAATAAAAATTTTAATATAGGGTTTCGTGGTGAATATGAGTTCCATGTGGCATGCCAGGTGGCAGGTAGTGGCATGGCCACGTGTTAAGATAGGTGGAAAATTGTGGTAGTTCCACATGTTGGAGGTGCCAACTAGGCCCCAGACCGGGCATTAGATTTGTGAAGAGGTAAGGTTTTGTTTTTACCTAGAGGAAGGATATCCTAGTATCCTGGTGGGACGATACCCGCAATGGGTCGATGCCCCTGGAATATCATATATCGACGTTATGTTTAATAATGTTAAGTTGGAATGGTTGGGGGATGATATATCGAGGAACTGGTGGGATAGGTGGTAGATTCCATTCCAACATCCACGATAGTGGCCATGTCAACACTAGGACGAGATGGATTACGACACGTCAGTGACACGTTGGACGGAATAAGGAATGAGTTGCCACGTGGGTGCCACATGGTAATGTGGTGGACTTGGACCAAGAAGGCCTAAAACTTTCAAAGTCCATAACTTTTGATCCAAAGCTCAGTTCTGAGCATGGTGATGGTTGTTGGAAATTTCTCGATGATAAGAACAAGGTTATAAATCCAGAATTTGATTTCATTGGGAATGAATAAAGGTTGTTTAAGAGGAAAGAAAATAAAAATTTTGACACCCCACCATCCTAAGAGAGGTTAGGGGTCGGGTGTGTTACACTTGATATTAATATTGCATGAGACATTGATGTTATTAATCATGACAATGTGGGAATGATAACTTTTGATGATGGTTTAATATTATGTGTCATTGTTCTAATATGACTCATGATGTGTACATGTTGGATACCTTTCCTCGAGTATGATTGGTATTATGATCTATGATATGCACATGTTGAATACCTTTTCTTTGATACACTTTAGGTTATATGCACATGTTGGATCACTTGATATGATGTATACATGTTGTTGTAGCATTATATAAATTTAAAATTTAAAATTTAAAACGTTTATTTAATAATAGTTAGACTACTTAGATTATAGTTTTATTTTCTTTAAAATAAGGTTTATTTGTTTTTAACTCTTTTAATTATTTAAGATAGTTTAATTCATTTTAAATATTTAAGTTTTAATAGTTATAGTTTAGTCTAAGTTAATTTTTTTTAGGTTTAATTTTTTTTGTTTTAATTTTCAAGTTATATCCATATAGTTTTGTATATTCGACTGTAATGTTTGTTTATTTCCATATTTCTTTATTAATAAAGCGTGTATTCATGTGAAAGTTGATCGTGTAATCGAGGATTGAATCAATAGATTGTATTTAATAACGCCCCCAGTATGCTCGACAATTAACAAAAAGGGGGAGGGATCGCAAAGCAAAACTACGGTTTTCCTCTGAATGACGTGTCACACGCTAGTTAATTGCGCGTCCCCCCTCTATGGTTTTCGAAATCCCTCAGGATCCCCCCATAGTGAAAAATATGTTGACCTGTATACTCAATGATGTAAGCAACCACAAAAGGTGAAATGACTATTTTGGTTGATGTTTATATTTTAACTTAATTATTTCAAACCAATAACAATTGGCTTCAAGTTTATTTTTTTTAAATTAAAATTATAAGTTTCAGTGGTTAATGTTTTTTCACGAAAGTTCAAAGATGGTAACACAGCTTGAATTACCAATGAAAATCACCAACCCAACTCGAGTATCTTCTGAAGCAAATTTTTCCCTCGTAAATTAAAAAATTACTTTGTTCCCTAACATTTCATTTTAATAATGGAATCATCTAAGTGAGTTAAAATTAGAATACCATTGAGAATCGAAGAAGAAGATTTAGCTGACATGGACTAAGATGTTTTTGACCCCATTTTATCCTTCGACTTATTCGAAATTCTCTAGTTAGCGATGAAAAATTTTAGACACTTAGTCGACTATTATCACACTTGGGAATATGATTTGGCTAAGTTTATAGTTCCCCAAGTTTATGAATTTAATGAATTTGTGGTCTGGTGCACTTCTAATTATATTCTTTAAGAGAGAGCTATTATTTAAAAAAATGGGTCAGTTCTTTTCGAGAAAAATACCTCGTCTATTTTTGAAGTGTTAATATTACCCCTAAACTATGATATAAAACATGAGATGAAATTGTGTTTTATCATTGCTTTAGATTTTTAAATTCCCAAGAGAGAGTTACCCTTTTACAACCCCATTTATGTCAGAATCTCGACATTCCTACAGACATTGTTACTCTTAAAGCCAGTTTGTTTCATGTAATGTCAAGACATATCGTTATGATGATGTTTGTAATTTTAGGAAATGATGATGATCAAGTTGTTGATGAATATATTCTATGTTTCACGATGTCAATTTGTCCATCTTCCACAAAATCCTTGACTAAATTGAACTATGCTCAAGTTTTAGCTGATAATATTCATCTTCAATTGTCAGAGTTCGAAACCACTAGATATTTCAGATATCGATCTACTTAGTATATGTTTTTATGTTCTCTAAAGTTGTTAAGTTTTAACATCTTGAACTAAAAAACGAATCTGAAATGGGAAATCCAATTTCAGTTATTCACTAGACTTCTCTAGTTAGAAAAAGGGTTAAAAATGTTGGGTTCTCAGAATATATTAACATGTTTATGTCAAAATATTTTGAGATCATTCATGATAAGGTAACCCCTAGTGTCTTTTCAGAGTGTAAAAAACTTTTAGAACCGAGTCCTGAGAAAAGGGTTGAAGACTAGTACATATATGAAAATTATACAGAAATTAGAGTTTTTGGCTCTGATCTGTAGCCTTTCCTTCTACCTAAGTTCTTGACAACTAAAATTTTTGCATTGGAATTCATAAGACAACAATTAGATTCTAGCCATGTATTTATTTTGTATCAAGAAAGTATAAATCAAGTTATAAACCTAAAAATGAAGTAGGTCCTTTTATTATCAATACTAGAGTAGTGTTGTAGGTGGCATAAATGGTTTTACAAAACATGGGATTCGAGCAGGGAGAGATATGGATGTATGATACTCATGCTATAGTCTTGTCAAAAAGGATTAAAAATGGATGAATTCCTAATCAACATCAACAAAAGTCTGATTTGGAGATGTTGGCCAACCAAGACAGTTGGGAGGATGTGCAGATGATCCATATTTAGGAGTGGAATGAACTGATTTATAGACTGAATACAATAAACACAGAGATATGAAGAACAACACAGATATCCAATGAACAATATATTTTATCGAATAAATGAAATATGATAAAACTGTAAAACTACAGAACTGAAACACTTGCTCAAATGGTCATAGTTATCTCTAAGAAGAGATGTGGCTGCTACGCGCATTTGTCTGAGAAAAATGGTTACAATGAGGCGTCAGAGGCATTTTTTATATTACTCATGAGTGTCAAAACCCTAGAAATCCAAAAACCTAACCCTAGGAGGTGAAACGCTAAAATTTATGTGGGCCCCTATGGGTAAGTTGGTACCTCAACTTCTCGGGGTCGCAAATTTTGCATACAACCTCCGTTTTAGGAACGCGATAGGCCGTTGGAAAGGTATTTTAGAGAAATAAAAATTACACTACCAAACCGTGACTCTGTCTATAGTTTGACTATGGCAAGCCAAAAAAAACATTGTTAAGGGCCCCAAAACGACCCTGAATGTGTAACAAGATGTGCTAACATGAAAACATACAAAATAAGCCAGTTGGATTAGGTGGGAGACCACCAGTATCCACCTGAAAGATGTGGGGGGCTTCAGACAACCCCAGAAGTGTAGAACCCATCATTACAAAGAAGTACATAAGAAATGGAAGAGATATCTATATTACATCTCTTGATGTGGATTAATGGTAGCTTTAGTGTTAGCATTAGCTAGTAGATATTAAATGTTAGGCTTAGTGGGCCTAATAGTTAAAAACATGTGTTTCTTTATAAGAGGGCCTAACGATTAATAACATGCGTTTCTTCATAAGAAGTCATAGGTTCAAATCTAAAAGGTGTAAGGTATATATACTATTATTATTATCTTATTTTAAGTTTCAATTATTCCAAACATTAAATTTATTTATTTCTTCTTTAACCACTTTCACTTTGGGTCATGTGTTTCTTCATGATTTTAAAGAGTGGAGTGAGTTACAAAAAACATTTGAAACTAAGTTTTTCAATTGTTTCAAGCTAGGTGATTTCTATTGTAATATGGGTGAGAATGAATTGTTACTTATTTAACATAGAAATTGTAATTCTTCATAAAATAATTTTAACAATTTCATCTAATAACAAATTCACAACAAATTTACAATTTTAATTATTTAAATTTTTTGTTTCAAAAATTAATCAAATCAAACTTATGATTTCAAACTCCTTTCATTGCTAAATTGCTATCCAAAGTTAATGACACAACTATAAATAACATATACAACTATTACTAACTAACTTATACAAATTAACAACTATTACTAGCTAACTTATACAAATTAACAACTATTACTTATTAACATATCTTAAGTAGCAACTAGAACTATTACTAACTAACTTATCCAATTATTAGCAACTATTATTAACTAATGTATCCAAAATTAATGATACAACTATTACTAACTAACTTATCCAACTATTATCAACTATTACTAACTAACGTATCCAAACTATTAGCAACTTGAAAAATGAGTGGAAACATATTTTCTGTTGAGACACTTATTTTTTTATTGAAACATACTTCATAAAGCTAAGCCTACCTTCCCTTTCTAGGGTTTCTGAAGCCGAGCCTCTCAAGTATCAATTCTAATCTCCAACATCTTTCAAAACCTTTTGGTCCCAATGACTTGGCTTGAAGCCGACCCTCTAAAGGATCAATTCTAATCTCCAACAGCTTTCAAAACTTTTTGGTCCCACCAATGACTTGGCTAGGATAGATAGAATGCTCATGGATCTTCATATTAGTCTTGCAAATTCCTTTTAGCGTGCAACCTGGAAAAAATAAGAGAGTAGCTCATTAGCTCAACATTAAAGTCAGAGAAAAAAATGGTCAAAGAAACTGCTGAACACACAAAAGAAAAATGGCGAAGTTAACCAACAGAATGGGTAATGTGATACAATGGTGATGAACTTATCCAATACTTAGATTGATCCAAATTTTCTCCTCGAAAGCCTGTAAAAAGCCAAAGGATTGATTGGAGATCCATGTATTCTGGCATATTTCCACAATCAAAACCATACTCAAACGTTGGCACCAAAGGTTCCAAGTTACCTAAAGGGACAACATTAAAGTTGAAATTACTCTAGTGAATCCTGAACTGATCCGTTTTTTGGTTTAATTGCTTGAACTGAAAAAGAGAAAAGACAGAAATCGTGTGTGAGATAAATAAGGATGGAAATAACATACTGTAAAACCCTAATCAAGAGTAAAGGGATTAGCTGATGATGCCATGCTGATGATTGAAATGCCCTACAGTTATATTCTGTAAATATATATACAGATTGAAAATCTATTTTTAAGGTCACGGTCAAAGTCAACACATCAAGATGTATACACCTTCTGAATTTGAACCTGTAACCTCTTAAGAGAAAATACATGTTCTTAATCATTAGGCCCACTCAAACTATATTATAATAATGAACATCAATCATTTTAAATTTTTAAATTTTTATCAAACCTAAATAAAATAAAATAAAATAAAAAATAATTTAATATTTATAAATCATGGCCTAACCGCATATGATTCATTCATTCAATGAAATGACCAAGCCAACTTGTCTCGTTTTGTGTTATCTCTTGGCCCCATTGCATTGCTCTTCCATTTCCTCATGTCCATATCTATTGATTTTTTCTCTTTACCCATCATATTATATAATATATTTTGAATAAGATTACACACAAGAATCATAAGGATTGAAATATAATAATTAAAATCCACCATTTACCCATCATATCATATAATATTTTAAATAACATTACACACCCAGAACCATAAGTATGGGAATATAATAATTAAAATCCACCATTTTACTAAATACCATACAAAATTTAAAATTTAAATTAAATTTAATTATAACAAAACTTTTATAATAATACCTAAAATTCCTACGAGTAAAAGATAATCATTTTACATGTAAGCTTAGGCTACTCCTTATGAATACTACTGTGGAAATTCGCAAAAGAATGGTAATCGTTATCATCAACGATCTCTCTCTTCAATGAAAAAGTATACAAAATTTTGAAATAATGACACTTTGATTAAATTCTTATATTTTTATACCACATGAATGGCATAATTCTTCTATTGTTATTATAGGTGAGAGATAATCTCTTTTTATTTTTATTTTTGTGATTTGAAATATTCAGTACACTTTGACAAATTGACAAATAGATCCAATTTCACCAATGCTGTGAAATTATCAACAATTATGAGTGTAGTATCTCGTGGAAAAATTTATAAATGATTTGTAATCTAGAGTCTCCTTCATGAGTCATTTACGAGTCTCTCTGAAATTCAAATTTTGGGGGTGAACACATATGATTATAATCCTTTATTTTAAATTTATTTGTTTGCAATTTTAACAATCACATTCGGGTTTGGTTAATGGATCAAATTCAGGTTTGGGCAATAGATGATAAGACATTTTGTGCATCAATGTACCATGCAAATAGACAAAACATGTACTCAAATATTGAAACACTCAGTGAATGTCTTTTAAATACACTCAGTGAATGTCTTTTAAATATACATTTGATAGTTGCTTTCCATGCCATGTGTGTCCCATGCAACATCAATGTTGTTTGTTATTGGCACTATGTTGGAGCTTCCTGAAAGGATTCAAATGTAAATATCGATCATTTGTCCATAGCGGTAACAAATGATGATTCAATGGTACATAATAACTATCCTTTTTGCCAAAAAGGTAGATTTCATACGGTTGGTACTGAACTCAAATTATTCCTTCTTCCAATAGCCTGATATTTGTAGATTCTAGTGCACAATTGTAGCTATTGTTGTGAATTTTTTTATAATAATAATTTCATTACTCTTGTCCAATCTTCAAATGCAAATGAAGAGCACTAAGAATAGACCTGTTTGCATTTGCTTCAATGAAGACTATTTTATTTTTTTCAGATCGAATTTCTTGGAGCATTATTGGTCATTATTATTTGGTCTGTAAACCCACATAGAAGTAGATATGCAACATAATCAAGAGACATACAATAAAAATCACACTGAAGACATAAAATTATGTGGTAAAACCCTTTATAGGGAAACATCCACGATGCAAGGTATTGGTATTCTTATTGCTCACCTCATAATAGAGAATACAAACTCCCATCTAGGCTTACACCCTTCAACCCCCTTGGGTCTGACCACTATGTCTTAATTTCATCTACAAGATTTACATGTTTATATCCTTCCTCCTACAGTTACAAGAAACTAACATAGTAATTGTTATTTCTAATTTAAGCCAATTTGTTTCAACAAATTGAACAACCTTCCTAATTTCTAGAACCGTAGGATCTGCTGGAAAAAATATCAGAAACTTTTGTATCCTCAGACATTGGATAATTGGTTGTCACGTTCAACAATCCCCACCTTGAAAATAATTTATGTAATACCTTCCGTGGTTCATTCATCACCTTTCCTGCAAACCAAGAGAAGCGAAACACCACTGTATTTTCTCTAACAATACCGATTTCATGAACATGTCTACATAATTTGTTTGAGTATGGACCACTCCACCGCCATTAGTAACATGTCTTACAACATGATGCCTTGTCCCATTTTGATACACTGGATTTTTAATGATCTAGGAGCATATGGATCACTCACAGAGGTCTAGGAGGATACATAACACTCATAGAGGTATCAGGGGATCCATAAATGCTCAAATTTCAACTATCTCAAATGACAAAAAAAAAAAAACATCATTGCATATATTTCATCGCCATCTTTCCAACAACTCAAACGATGCGTCAAACAGAGCTCGTATGCAAAAGTTATGAGCAATACAAATTTGGTCAAAATAGACAAAATATGGGTGCCACATGGCACCACTAGAGGATGACACATGGCACATGTCCATACAACATGATGACGTTTGTAGTTCAGTTGGAAAGTGACGTGGTTGTCGTCCCTTCAAGTTGACAATTTGGCGAATCAATTATTGACACGTGACATAGGAGGAACAATGAGAGGCCACCACGTGGCGACATCCCATTGGCTAGTAATGGTTTATGTTGGTAAACTTTTGGGGTTAGTGGGGTTCAACCACATGATCTCCTTGAAACCAAAGTATTAACATAGACCATATAACCAATGTACCACATAATGTTGCTTAACCTTATGGTGGCAATTAAGTTATTTAAAGTTGATTAATGGTTTGTTTGGAGGCAGAAAAGGGGTCGAGGGCTTAGCCCGAGCCCCTCATCAATACTACACCACATGACCATCGTAATCCATGAAGGACTTAACCCAATGTTAGCGCAGGAGTTTGTATGGCATATATATATAACCACCATATAATTACACCAACGGATATATTCCATTTGCCAACAAACTAACTACAAAATTAAACTAATGGATAAGCCATGGAAGGGAATCGAACTCATCCAACGCCCCAAACTTAGTGGAGATGTTGCTAAATATAGTAAATAAGCTGTAGCCAAATGTAGAGGTGGTTTTGGAGACTTGGCCTATATATTGGCAAGAATTCCAATGCACATGCACGCATCCCGAGGCACAAATTTCGAGGTATGCATGGATTTTAAGACATGGCATGGATTTCAATACTGTATGGAATGTATGGAAGTATGTGCAAGTACAACTAAATTTTTTGTTTCACAGTAACATGTGCCAAATGGTACCTTGATGAAATTTCAAGGGTTTTATATCAAAATTGCATGATTTTTCGCAATGATCATGATTATGAGGTTTTTTTTGTGATTTGAGGTGATTTGGAAAGTGGTTGACTTTATAGTCAAAGGTTTCATAATTTTGCAAGGATTTCAATGTTGAAGTTATTTTCTTTTTTTTAGTGATGGAATTTAATAGAATCCATTACATTAGCTTATGTGAGTCATGTTACATGTGTTTTTGGTATTTTCATCAAAAAATTTATTCTTTACTTTATGAGTTTCACGTTCAAAGCACATCATAAAAAATTTACAATCACCTCAATAGATCCTAGAAATTGTACGAAAACAATTTAGATACTACATGTATATATTTTCAGCAATAAGTGGTGTCTAAATATTTTTGGATCAAGTGGTATCGGAGCTAGTTTTGATGTGTTTTGCAAGTTGTTGATGTGATTAGATCTGAAGATCAAGTTAGCGAATATCTTGATGGCTCTTTTCAAGGAAGCAAGATGAGTAAAGTTCTTATGAAGATGAGACTCCAGAAGAACATTAATCTAAAAATCCAGAGAGAGAATTCTGAGTTGAAGATGCAGTTGGAGGATCTTGAGGAAGAGAAGCAAAGTCTGCAAGATCAACTATTATGTCATGAAAATTTCCACATGAGTACTTTTCATGAACTAGAGGAGAAATTTACAGATGGCACCATCAATCAGTAAAGTTGGACAAGCAGAGAATGAGATAGTCTCTCTTGCACTATCTCCCTTAAAGAACGTGATTGAAAAAGAAGACTCTTCATATTCCCTTCAATATGGAGAGTGCTTGAGGGTAGATGAAGCAAAGAGAACCTGAGATGAAGAAATCCTACCTAAAAAATTGGCCTCACATTCCAGTTCAGAGAAGAGTAACATGTGAAAATCATCTTCACAGAATGATGTGCATGCTACAAGAGAAGGAATGAAAACTTTTCCCACTAGTGAATGGTCTAGTTATCCATGTGCTTCCCATGGAACTATAAACCATGATGTGAAGGATTATCTGAGAAGACAGTCTGTGCCAGTAAAGCCATCCAAGAAAAAGGAGGCAGATCATTTCCCAAGTCAGAGGAAAAGGAGGAATGATAAGAAAGGATCATGGAACACGATGCTCTTCTCTTATTGTGGTAAGAGTGGATACCAGATTGAGAAGTGTTGGACACTTTACCCTCACTTATGTCTGAAGAAGAACCTAAAGGAGGTGAAGAAACTTGTGAGAAGAAAATAAACAACAACTATAGATGAAGTTAGTGGTATTAATGAAAGGCTTGGAAAAAAGTACTTCCTGATGGTTGGTCTTAGAAAAGTGATTTATGAAGACATTGAAGAATGGTTCCTGGACAATGGATCATCTCGCCACATGACCGAGATGAGATCAAATTTTTAATTTCTTAGAATCTCACACAGATTGCTTTATGGGATCTGGAACCAATACCAGACAAGCAATAAGAGAGCATGGATATGTAAGATTTCAGCTCGAGTCGAGAGGATTTATGGGAATAGAGAATATGTTCTATGTCCCAGACTAAAAGGTAAACCTTCTCTCAGTTGCATCATTTGAAGATGATGGCTATGTAGTTACATTCTAGAATGGATGAGTACTTGTGTATGTAAGGGAAGTTGCTCTAGACACGACAATATTACTTGGTATCCATAAAGAGAGGTTATACAGGTTACTAGGAAGACCAATAGTTTGGTCTAATGGTTACTTGGACTCGACATCAGATTCTGTATTAGATTCTATGTCATATTCAACATCAGTGTCAAAGGCATTGTTAGAGGTCGAAAGATGCGAGACTCCTCTTAGTACACTGGAGTGAAAGAGTCCATAAGAAAACCATCCTTTAAGTTTTGTAAATATGTATATTCGTAAATATGATATGCATCTATGTAAATATCGTGAAGTCTATTAGAAGGCGTGTAAGTTACTAAATATAAATTATAAGAGTGAGAGGGACTCTGTAATTTCTATATTTCAACCTTGTATGAGTGAGATAATTTCTTTAAAGAAAGTTTCTATATTGCCACCTTATATGCTGTAAAGAGTGAGAGTAATCTCATTAGATATTTCTAGATAATCGCATTTACACTTTGTTATAGAGTGAGAGAAATCTCATTAAAGAGATTGATGGATAGCTTCATGTACATATTGCTTTAGAG
>ML797524.1:7475-20248 GCA_009831015.1 Picea engelmannii
TAAAAATGGAAGAAAGAATCCATGTACATATTGTGGTTTATATAACCATCATATTTCAAAATGTTGGAAAAGATTAACCACTTTCAGGAAACTTTATAAGCAAAGACAACGTGAAAAGAGGATGCAAAAGATTTGCACTCATTATCAGAAGCGGGGTCATCTCATTGACCAATGTTGGATGTTGCATCCAACCACTCATCCACAACACAAGAAGCAGATGGATAAAGAGATTGGCAAGAATGGAAGAAGAGATTCCATCATCGATGTGAGTCAAGATGATTCACAAGAGGACGATGTTCAGCAGAAAAAGTCACCATTGAGTTGGCTTAGTAAGAAATGGTTGGATTTCTTGAGCAAGTAAGGCTTACATTTTCTATTGTAAATGCACTTTTCAGCCTTATGTGTGCATATGACAAGTTGGAGCAGTTTATCATAACTTGTATGATGCAAGTTTGCATATGAATGCAATTCGTTTGAAGGCATTTTTGTTTGTTACACAACTTTTCCAGGAGGATGTAAAAGATGGATATGATGTTCACTTGTTACAGCCATATATATTTTTCATATTTAGCTCTTATGTACCCACATGTTTCAGGTTTATGTACTTATGTTTGTACTAGAAGGAGAGTTGAAGAGTCATGCACATGCATGTGTTTCTGTGTATGTATAAGCAACGAACCTGGTGATGGTTCATCATGAATGATTCATGATTGTAACATGATTGTGTATCATGTTTATCGACTTGTCATTTTGGAAGGTTGATATGTTTCAACTAAGTCTCGACTGGTGTCAATGTTGTCTTGACGACTATGTGTGTCAATCATGTTTTTCGACTTATGTTTAGTCAATGGTGTTTGTTGGCTTGTAAGTTGATTTTGAGTACACCAAGATGCAGGAAAATGCCATGTGCTTTGATGAAGTACAAGATGTGACAGTTTGTTTGAAGAGCAAAAGACTTTGTTGGCATCATTTTTCAGTCTTGTATAATTTGTTTTCAAGATTGATGGTTTTCTTGACTTGTGACAAGATGTCGCAGGAAAGTTTTTGCAGACATTGGAGAGTTGATTGTTTTGACGCCAAAGAGTTCAAAAGAGGGACTTGATTCTCAGTGGGAAGGTTGGCAGTCTTCCAAGCACAGAGATAATAGTGGGTCAGCAGCAACCAAAAAACAGTGGTTGAGGGACATAGTCAGTTGCAGTGCAAGGCATGTCAAAGTTTACAGGTGATTGTCGAAAAGGCTTTTCAAGTAGAATCAATTGATATAACTTGAAAGCAGAGGTGTATTGAATCTCAGACAGATAATCAAAAGCTTTTGTGGGTCCAAAAGCCTTTTAGTGGGAAGGTGTGATCAAAATCTAGACCAGGGGTCAAATTTTAGCTCAAAAATCAACGTTCTCAGAATTACCTCAAAACAAACGAGAGCATAGCCCTCATCGTCACAAACCCAACACAACTTGTTTCGTCTCAAACGGATGTCGGGAGCAAGAGATATTGCGATCTATTCGAATCGTCAAACAGGTAAAAAAAAGGGACGCTGACTGTGTAGTCTGTACAGGCTGGTGTGGCAGAGGTGACATGGCTTGACCATACATGCTGACATGGTAGAGGTGATGTGGAAATTTCGGATTGGTAGATTTTGGGTGAATCATTTGACGACATGTGGCATTATCTTGGCAAATGTTTTGGTGCCACGTGGCCCAGTCGTGGGCTGCCACATGGCACCCCTTTATTGGCTATGGTTTGTTAATCAAAATTATATGGAGTCTGTGGGATTCGAACCCAGGACCTCCCCCAATGGTCAAATCCTTTGCAAAGTCTTCCCTTCCAACAGGCCACACATTGTTCCTTATTTGATATATGTGTTATATTGTATGTAAATTTGTGTAATGTTACATATGACAGGGGGTCGGGCCAGGGCTTAGACCTGACTCGCAGTCGTATCATTGTATACATATGACCATACCATAATATTTGCGCGCGGGAGTTTTGTTTTGCAAACAGAGTTAGCCCCCAGTTTTCACATGTGACCATATCATATGCAACGGTTGGCGAATTTTGGTTTTAGTTTGGTTTTCAAACGGTTTAACATCCGCCCGCCACTTGTCATGCCCAGGCTCAATCTTGGAACCAAGCCCTCTTTTGCGCTAGCCCGCGATCACATGGAACCATATGCCCATGGTTTTGGAGGTTAGGGGTTGGGTGCACCTAACCGTTCGACAGTTTAGCCAGTTATGTGGTGTTGGGTTTAAACATGAATTTGGAGCGTGTTCTGGGTTGAATCACACAGAGGTGCGTTTTGGCGAACCAGAGCCAGCAAGCTTGAAGGAAGAGGATGGCAGGAGGCTTATCGTTTTCATTTTTTGGCCGATTGAGGTGCCGTAAAAGCCTAGCTAGGGGTTTTTGGACATCCTGAATCCATTGGCACTATTATCAAGGCCATTTGAAGACTTCTTTTGCAGGTTTTTAGCCATTGAAGTTTCAGCAAGCTCTAGGAAGCTTGAATCCCTCATTGATTGAGGTCATGTTTTGGTGAGTCCAAGTTTGTTTTCTGTGACTGAATAGTCATTTTTGGATAATTGTTATGCTCTGAACACATTGGGACAGGTTTTAGAGGATTTTGATGACTTTTACAAGTGTTTTTTCCAAAGAGAAGCTCAATGAAGCTTATGGCCACATGTAGAAGAGGTCTTGCCCAGATGAGCCATGATCCGTTTTCAGAGTTTTATTAGTCATTTTTGGGGTTTTTATGTGTTCTAATCCCAATGGTACAGTCAGTATTTCCATTGGAGTTGAGAAACATCTTGTAAAAGAACTTTTGACAAATTAATCCGAGAGAGCCAAGTCCATTAATGGAGGCTCAAGGAGATGTAGCCCGGAGAGGGGTGAACTCCTTTATCATCTTGTTCTTGTTGTGAGTTTGATGGTTTATTTGCTGCAATTTATGCTGTGGTGTATTTATTTAAAGTACATATTTAACCATTTAAAAAAAAACATTTTCTCACACATAAGCATTTACAGGAAGATACATAAACTTGGCACATAAATTATTCTTGCATATTTTAACACATGAAGCAAGGTCCTGTAAAGTTTATTTTAATGAAGTAGAGGGTGCTTGCATAGCATAACAAGTCAGCCTTCTATTTTCAGATCAATGTGGCACCCTCTGATTAGGCCACATGTCACCTTATTGTTCACTCGTACTGTACATTCAACACACAATCAACAACCCAGTCAGTTGCCATGTTACCTGCCACATCACTTTCGTACAACCACGTGTCACGCCATGTCAATGTCCGTACTGCCAAGTCACCTTCCCAGTCAGCTTCCATGTCAGTACTCTATACAGTGCCACATGTCACCTCTTTACAGTGCCACGTGTCATTTTTGTATTGGTCCAACTCAACCCAAAAATGCCAAAAATGAGTGACACTTGTCACCTCCTTATGTTTCCATGTGTCTCTATTGACGTCACCTGTCATACTACTGACATCAGAAGTACGACCTGTTGACTTTGACCAGTTTAACTTTTTGCATGTTTGGGAAATCGATCGAAGCGCGATATCTTTCACATATGGTGTCCATTTGCAGAAAAATATATATGGCTAGAATCAACGAGACGAGCCCAACGCAATGGAAATGGTTTCGTCAGATTCCGAGAACTTTGATTTTTAGGCCTTCCTGGATCCATTTTGGATCAAATAAAAACTAACTTATCATCAATCTCAACCACATCTCAGGGCTTATGGACTTCTCCAATGGAAGACATCAATGAAAACCAATTGTCCAAACCAATTATCCAACAATCTCCCCCTTTGGCATTGATGGAAACACTAATGGCATGCACTTATGGCAATACTCATGCTCATATGAATACTCATGCTCATGATCCCTTGTGACCATCGCTCCCCCTGTATCCATGTCATTGCTCTTATCTCTCCTCCTTTGATATTAATGGAAAAGGGTGCCTCCCCTTCGGTCTTCTCCCCTTGTAATCATGCTTTTGTTCTTTCTCTTTCCATGTTCCTCTTTTCTTTTGATATCAATAGAAAAGGGTATCTCTCTTTGAGGTTTCTCCCCCTATATTCATGCATCTATTATTTCTCTTTGTTTCCATGCCTTTGCTCTTTCTCTTTCCCCTTTTGACAAAAGGGTAACTCCCCCTGTCAGTATGTCTCCTCCTATATTCATGCTACTGATCTTCCTTTCTGGATCACTTTTTGATGATTTGACTTCTCTGCAAGATGTCGTGTATATCAATGTAGGGATACATGTCAATGTTTCATTTTTTCTCTTCTAGTGATGCTTATTGTCCATTGTTGCTTCCTCCTAAAATTCACTGGCATATATAAAAAACATTCATTACTTGATTTCTTCAATCACTTATCATGTTCACTTGTCATTACTATAATGCATTCATTACTTGATTTCTTCAATCACTAGTTATGTCTCCTCCTATATTCATGTTATTGATCTTCCTTTCTGGATCTCTTTCTGATGATTTGACTTCTTTGCAAGATGTCATGTATATCAATGTAGGGCTACATGTAAATGTTTCATTTTCTCTCTTCCAGTGATGCTTATTGTTCATTGGTGCTTCCTCTTGAAATTCACTGGCATATATAAAAAACACTCATTACTTGATTTCTTCAATCACTTTCCATGTTCACTTTTCCATACTGTGACGCATTCATTACTTGATTTCTTCAATCACTAGTCATGTTCACTTGACTATGTTGTTCAATGATTTCCTTCTGATGATATAGCTTCTACTAACAATTTCTCTTTCCCTATTATGTTGTGCCTTTCAATGTTTGCCTTTATGTGACCAACTGATTTCAATAGTCAACTGATTCCAATTGTAAATACATTGGTATGCCTCTTCGTTGACCCATGTTTTATGTTCCTACTAAGAATATCATGAATCCATATATGTCCATATGTCATAAATTATCCATAACTCTTCTACTCAAATGTCCATAATGTTGACCCATATATCAATGCATTGTTTTCAAGACTTCTCTTGAATCTTCTACAACTAAACATCACATATTATTGTTTCTCACACTGAGTCAAAAATGTCCATTGATCTGCAATACATCCTTGAACATGTAATGAATGTATCCCTACCTTGAATGTGTGTCAATGTTATTCATCTGATATCTGTATGGGAACATTTCTTTTCAATCGATCAATATATCATTATGTACTTCTACTATCCGACTGCTTTGAATTTGTCTTCTCAAACTCTGCAAATTTCTCAAAGGATATTTCTGTGATCTATGGTAGCTACTGCATAGACTCCCCCTCTTCAATATTAATATTTGTTTGGAATCTCCAATCTGGATGGCTCAGAAAAATATATGCTATGATGTGGAGTCATCTTCCTCTTCATCTGTAGATTCATCACCTTTTTGAGTTCTGGCATTCTTTCCATTTTCTTCTTGAATTCTGACATATTCCTCTTCATCCGCTTCCTGGATTTTGACATCTTCCTATTTTCTTGTAGATTCATCATGATCTTATATTGCCTCAAATCATGTGAGAATGATTCCTTGGACTTGTTCTTCATTTACCTTCTCTTCTTGTTTTTCTGTTTTTATCCAAGCCTTCTCGTATCTGACATCAATGTTTTATTTCATGAAAGGATCCATCACACTTATACAATTCTGAGCTATGTGACCATAATTGTGGCATTTATAACATTTGATTTTTTGAGGAGCCACATAAGCATTTCTTACATGAACCTTTCTTTCATATGCTCTACAATCCACAACTTTATGTCCAAAGTTAGTACAATTAAAACAATGAGCCAAAAAGAAACTTTGATACCTAGAAGTGAATGATATTCTTTGTTGTACAATCCCTCTGAATTCATTCCTCGGTTGATCATGATCTTCTCTTCTGTTAATTTCTTCATGATGATTGAATCTTCCTTGTTTCCTAAATGTAAAAGGTCTTTTGTATTCATTCCTATCTAACTCTTGTTGATCATGATTCCTTCCTTGGAGAACTTTTGCATAACTCTTTTGTTATGTTTCTTTCATCATGGAGCTTGAACCTTTCTCAAAATGCATCTAGTTGTATACTAGCCTAGACCTGTCATAGTATGGCTTTTGATTGTTGATGATATCATCCAATGTTTTGGTGTTTTTATACTGCATGTCCTTCTTCTGGAGATATTTTCTTAGAGTGACTATTTATGCTTCCAAGTTTTCAATCATCTTCTCCTTTTCTTCTAGCTGACTTCTGAGTGTTTCTTCAATCCTTTTATCTTCTTCTACCTAGAATTTTAACTTCGTAATCACCTCTTGTCTTCCTCTGAGTTTAAATTCTAGGACCTTTCTTTCATATTTAGTTTTTCCTTGAGTGACTTGTTTTTCTTTCTTTCTTTCCTTAGTTCTTCTAAGGCACTGACTATTTCTTCTTTGAGATCAACTTTATCTTATTCTTCAGAACTATTGGAGGTTGTTTGATTTTTTCTAGACATAAATAGTACCTTTTCCGAATCATTGTCACTTTCATTATCTTCATTAGATGAGGAACTGTCTTCTCTTGAGTAGATATTTTTCTTGAAGGCTTTCCTATTATCTCCTTTCTTATTTCCCTTTTGATATTTCTTTTCATTCTTGGGAACTTCTTCTTCATCAATTTCCGACTTCTTAGCATAAGGACATTTAATATTAGCAAAATGACGAATTTTTCCACAATTGAAACATTTTAAGAGAAGCATACCTTTGTATTTTTCAATTCCTCTCTTCAGCTTCCTTACAAAGTTGGCTATTTATTCATCCACGTCATCACTATAGCTACAACTTGGTTTTTAATTTGGATTATGTTTATTCTTCTTTATCTTCTTGAATGCCTTGAATGTTGCTTCTTTCCTAGGTGAATTATTCTTCTCTTTACTCATTTCATAAGCTATGAGTATCCCATGTAACTCATCCATATTCAACGTATCTACGTCTTCTCTTTCTTCTAGGGATGAAATATTCAAATCAAATCTCATTGGTAGAGACCTTAGTACCTTTTGAACAATTTCTTGCTCTTTGATTTTTTCTCCTAATCCCTTCATGGAATTCACTATTTCATCAACTTGTAGAAAATAGGTTGCAATGTCTTCATCTTCCTTCATCTTTATTTGTTCAAATTGACCTTTGTAGGTTTGAATCTTGGCCCCTTTGAATTTGGAATCTCCTTCATAAATGTTTTAAAGTTTGTCCCAAATCTCCTTTGTAGACTCACAGTGCAGTACCTTGAAATATATTGATTCATCAAGACCATTCAAAATAACATTTTCAGGACTTGAATTATTTTCATTGAGTTTATTTCTGTCTTTATCCATTGGAGGAGTGGTAGGTTTTTTTATCCATATTCTACTGCTTTCCAGACATCAAATCCATGTTCTTGTACATATGTTTTCATTCTTCTACTCCAAAAGGCATAGTTATGTTCATTGAACTATGGTACTCCAATCTTAACATACTCCATGATATTCCTTCCAGTGGTTAAATTGTTTCCTTGAAGGAACCTACTCTGGTACCAATTGTTGGAATATTGAGAGGGGGGGTGAATCAATATGAGCACTTTTTACCACTTTTAACCACAATATATAAACTTCAAATTTATCAACAATGTTTATTAGTTTATCATCAATGTATCATTTATGATTGCATTCAATATATCATGAGCATATAATCATAAGAAACATCAAATCAAATACATAGTACACTAGAATTTACGTGGAAACCCAAATGGGATAAAACCACATAACACTTTCTTATATATATCAAGAATACATTCATAGGAAGCACCAAATTCCCAATTCTCCAGCTACAATTGGAAGGAGGCTCCAACCCCCTATTTACATGCTCCAACCTAAAGGGAGATACAACTCCCTGAATTCTCTGTCTCCAACCAGAAGTAGGATACAACCCCCTAATTCTCAGGCTCTAACCTGAAGGAAGCTCCAACTCCCTCATTATTCAGCTCCAACTGAAAGGAGGCTACAACCCCCTTTCCTTTCCCCATCCTGTCTCCCTGAAATATAAGTGTAGACCAAATATCACTACAAAAATCATTGCCATTATCAACCTATCACTATATCCAACCTGTCACTATCAACCTATCATCGTCACTTCCTATAATTGATCAACAACTTTTATCCGTCACTATCTCATAAAACTTGTACATGATCATCAACCATGCATAAACTATGTTCCAACATATGTATTGTCACATGCATCAACATGTAACCTAACATTGTTCCCGTGACATACCATCCAGAATACAAGCTTCAACCAAACACATAAAATACATACATTTACTCATGAAGAAGAACTAAATCATATAATCACATGCCAACACACCAACATGTTACAAATCAGCTTCAGTAAATAAGAGAAGGCACCTTCTTCAAGGGATTTTCATAAATCCACGACCTGTCCTTGCTACAACTTGTGGATGTCCATGCCCTTCTTGCTGCAACTTGCAATTTTTTGTGCCTTCTTGTTGCAACTCATGGTTGTCTACACCATTCTTGCTACAACTTGCAAAATTTCACACCCTTCTTGCTCCAACTAGTGGATGATCGCGCCCTTCTTGTTGCAACTCGTGGATGCCAGTTCCCTTCTTTTTTCAACCCACATATGTCGATGCCCTTCTTGTTGCAACTCATTGATGTCTACACCCTTCTTGCTACAACTCATAGATGTCCATGCCCTTCTAGCTGCAACTCGTAAATCTCCACTCCCTTCTTGTTGCAACTTGCGGATGTTTGCTCCCTTATTGTTACAACTTGCGGATGACCTCAAAAATTTATCTTTTCTTCTACTTCCCTTCATTATCTGATACTTCACTTCGTCAGACTTTTCTATCTCAGATATACCATGAAAATATTTACCAAAGAAAACACTTGAAAGATAGATAATCAATGAACTTGTGTGTATTCTAGTGAAGAACTTGTTGTGTTGTATTTATAATTTTCCAAGCTAACTTCTTTCCTTAATTTAGGGCTTTCTTATTACAACCACTTTACCCTTTGACCAAGACTTGTCACCAACTAGGGGCTTCTTAATCATTCTTCGAGGCTTCAACTTCACTAATCCATAACTCCTCAACCGTGATGAACCACGTGGCGTGCCACCTATCACCATAAATGACATGACGAGCACTATCCATCTATGGGTATCTTACATAAATTTACACTATCCTTCATGTCCATTTTCTTCAACCAACTTTGGGTTCCATAACCACACTTTTGGGGCTTCATGTAGACTTCATCAAATGCACCCATCACATTTGCTGACATAAACCACTCCATTAATAACAACTAACTTATCATGAATCTCAACCACATCTCTAGGGCTTCTAGACTTCTCCAAGGGTTGACATCAATGGAAATCAACTGTCCAAACCAATTGTCCAACATCTTGTATTTTTTTTTATAGTTGAAAACATTATCTTGGACTATAAATTGAAATGTCTATATGTAATGTTCCCAAACCAAGATGCCAAGAACATTGTGTTTTCCATGTGTTTTTAACTATTTTTTGGCTATGGTATTTCATCAAACACTTTGCTGATTTGGTATTTTAAGTTGCACTAGGATTTATACTGATGATTGTTATGTGTGTTTGCAGAAATAATCAAATAGATGTAGCAATGGAACATACTTGAACAAGATGAAATATCAACAACACATGGAATAACCCAAAACATCTCAGATCTTATATTATTCATAATAGAAGAAGACCCTGATACAATGGATCTCCAGATCTGGTACAATATAGCTAAGAGCTAATAGCAAAATGAATATGATCCCTAAGCAAGATCAAGAAGAGAATATAAAAGCCTCCAAAGGCCACATGACTGTAATAGATGAATAACAAGTTGATTTCCTACCCTCTGAAGTGTTAAACCCCAAACTGAATAAGTTGTGCCCTACTGGAAACATGAGTACACCCAACAATTCGGCCTAGCTGCTAGAGGCCTCCAGACGCCCTGAAAATGGATGGAAGTGTGGATCATGCCAAGGATAACCCATTGGTGAAGTCTCAGGCCAAACGGTGAATATATGACCCTCCAAATAAACAATCCTATATTTGGTTTGTGCCCTCCTAGATGACTGAAACCCCAATAATTTGGCCTCCAAGGAATAAGTTGCCAAACCCCTTGAGAAAGGTGCGAAAATGTAGATCGACCCACTGGAAACCCTATGGTAAAGTTTCGGGCTGAATGATGAAGATTTGACCAACCAATTGACTATATCCTCAATATGTGATGTGCCCCCCTCTCTCTGAGCCTGTTTTGAGATGCAATAAACAATAAGGTAGAGAAACCTCCTCCGAGAAAGGATAGAAAGGGCACCCTAGGCCCTAAAAAGAATACCCAGAAGCTTGTTTGCTCCAAATCCTTCTCCTATGCATGGAACGAACCCATCTCCTCAAGATGGTGTGCCCTCCTACTGAAACCCCTCTTGAAGTTGTGCCCTAGCTCTCTCTGAACCCGTGGCTGATGTAGAACACCTCTAAAGCTAAGTAGATCTGATGTAGAATGGTGAGGGAGGATTATTTCACCTGCATGACTGAGCTTGGACCGGGTTGGGTGGGATATTTCACCATCGAGCTGATCTCTAGCGTTTGTTAAGTCAAAACCCTCAAAACCCCCAAGTGCATCGGCTCACTAGCAAGAAGCCACATATCAAAATGATAAACAACATGAATGAGAGAATAGAGGCCCCTATCTCTCTTTTATCCTCCCTTCTCACCTTGTCTCTCCAAAGTGACTTTTACTTTATTTAATTATTAATTAATTAATTAATTAAATTGCTTTAATTAATTAATTAACCTTTTTACCTTTGAAAAGTACCTTATCTCTCCTTGTGGCTTCCCTGGCCACTGAAAGTCACTTCTCATCATCCTATCTTGTAGTTTTGTTCCTCCTGATTCCAATGAGCTATCACACTAAGAGGTTCCTCCAAGTATTATGAACAATATGACCTCCTTAGTGAATTTAATTAACCTATATCCCAAAATAACTCAAAATCACGAAAAATCGTCAGAATGCAACGAAACCAAAGCCAAGATGTGCGGAATGGATCATAATGATGAAAGACGATGAGTGATGCAATCCAGACTCCAAAATACCCCTCAATCTCCCTTGTACTTGCTATAACCTCCATCTGGCTATTCTGGTCATCAAAACACTCTGTAATATAATGATGTCCCAAAGTGGGGACATTACAATATAGAATATGCATATTGGATTTTCATGCATAAAGGATGTCAAGTATTCATAATTTAGGGAAACAAATAGATAACTTGGAGAAAAACACATGTTTGTTTTTCTTGGAAAAAACCATAATTTTTTTCATAATAAGATAAAATTACATTTTGCATATACATTTAAACATTTTTGTCATGTTCAAAAAACAGAGGGAAACAACTGTTCGATTACTGAGAGGGGGGTGAATCAATAATAGAGCAATTTAATATTTTTTCACCATAAAATCAAAGTGTTATATCAATGTAGCATTATCATCCAATAGTTGCAGAGTAAATAAACAATGAACAAATGAGCAATCACACACATACACAGTACACCAGTGTTTTACATGGAAATCCAAAGCGGGAGAAAACCACGTCATGTTTTTTCTTATATGTATTTAAGAATTACATTCATTGGAAGCACCAACTTCCTTTGTTTTCTAGCTGCAACTCGAAGGAGGCTCCAACCCCCTAGTTTCTCAGGATACAACTCGAAGGAAGCTCCAACTCCCCAATTCTCTGGCTATAACCAAAATGAGGCTACAACCCTCTATGTTCTCCGGCTACGAACGGAAGGTGGCTACAACTAAATTTCCTTGCCTCGTCCAAACACCCTGGTATATAAGTAGAATGATGGAACCACCACTATCACACTATCACTGTGAGATATACTATTGTAAACCTGTACCAATAACCTAAACCATACATGAACCATGCATCAACATGTACCTCAACCTGTAATCAACTTGTACCATAAACAAGTGCATCAACCATGCAACAACCTATACCAAACAACCTATAATCAACCTGTACCATAAACAAGTGCACCAACCATGCACCAACTTGTACCTCAACCTGTACCATGAATAGGTGCATCAACCATGCACCAAACCTGTACAAATAACCTATCACAACAACCTGTCCAAAGAACCTAGCACAACAATCTGTCTCATCAATCTTATTAACCAAATCATATCTACTCACCAATATCAATCACCAAGACAACTTTCAAAGATGTGCATCAACCAATCATAGCACAACAACTCATAATCATCACCAAGATCAATATGTGCTTCTAATAATATACCAATACAAGTATGCTACATCATCCATAAACCATGCGTCAACAATACTACTAACAAGTGCCTCCAACCATGTACCAAGTATGTACCAATCATGTATCAACTACTCATCAACTATCACTCATCAATATGTACCAACATCATCAACTATACAACTCATGTATGTGCCAACTCATCAACTACTTGTCTCAACCATGTACCCAACATGTACCTCAACCAAAAGCCCTCATCAATTTCATCATCCAAATCTGATTTGTAACTCTATAATAGACCTAGTGTATATTATCACATACCTGTAAACCTTCCTTAACTTTAACAACAAGAGACTAGCATTTTCATCAAACTTTTCTTTAGTCTCACATGACTAGTTTTGGATTAGTCAACAACCCTAACTTGAAATAATCATAACTATGTACCTGTAATGAAT
>ML797524.1:21814-36354 GCA_009831015.1 Picea engelmannii
CAATGGTTGACATCAATCAATAAGGGTTGAAATCAATCTATAATATCACTCTCCAATGGTTGACATCAATGAAAACCAAAAATACATACCAATTTTCCATCAACCTAAGCCAACTATCTAACGATATTCCCCTTTGGCATTGATGGAAACACCAACATTGATGGCAACACTTAGTCATGATAGCATTCATGCTTATACTCCTCATCAATGTTTCTATCTCTCCCCCTTTGACAACAATGGAAAAGGGTATCTCCCTTTGGGGCTGCTCCCCCTTATTGAACTCTCCTTGGGGTTGCTCCCCCTGTCTACATGCATTTTATTTTTCTTTTTGTTTATAATCCTTAGATTACTCTCTCTCCCTCCATATGAATAATATCTTCCCTTTTGACAAAGGGTATCACTCTGAAGTCATATCACTCATTCTTCCCTTGTGACAATCGCTCCCCTTGGAAACATGCATGTATGCTCTCTCTCCAGGTATTTACCTTTGCATATGATAAATCTCTCTCCATTTGTCATCAATGACAAAGGTATCTTTCCATCCGGGGCTTCTCCCCCTAACAGTACTCTTCCTGAAACTGATCTCCCAACCTGAATTGTCTTATTTATGGTGCTTCCTTGTGTACATATAAGACATATAAGATAAGAATTCAAAAGCATTCATTTTGGAGTAGAAATTACTCCTATTCTTTGGTGAAGATACTCAAAGGCTTCCCGTGGAAGTGGTTTTGGAAAGATGGTAGCCACTTGTTCCTTTGTGCCCACATACTCAACTCTAATGTTCTTCTCTACAACATGTTCCTGTAGAAAGTGATACTTGATTGGAATGTGCTTCGTCTTGGGGTGCATCACTGGGTTATTTGAGATACTGATGGTGCTTGTATTATCACAATAGAATGGACTGGTCTCATCATACTCAACCTTATATATGTCAGAGTTTGTTTCATCCATAGAACTTGTGTACAACATGTTGTTGTTGAAATATACTCTGCCTTGACTGTAGATAAGGATATTGATGATTGTTTCTTGCTTAACCATGATACTAAACACTCACCCAAGTAGAACGTTGTCCCACTGGTGCTTCTTCGGTCATCAATGCAACCTACCCAATCTGCATATGTGTAGGCAATAAGTGACATATCCTTTCCTTTTGGATACCATAATCCAAACTCTTTTGTTCCTTTGAGATATCTAAAAATCCTCTTCACTGTTAATACGTGTGATTCCTTTGGTGCTGCTTGAAATCGTGCTACATGTCCAACTTCCTGCATTACATCTGGTATGGATGATGCCACATATAGTAAGCTACCAATCATTGACTTGTATTTCCTCTGGTCTGTAGACTTTGAATCATAATCTTTGTTCAACTTGCAATTGGTTTGCATAGGAGTGGTAATTGGTTTGAAATATTCCATTTTGAACCTCTTTAGCATTTCTCTGATATACTTAGTTTGAGAAATAAAAATTCCTTGGTTGCTTTGACATATCTGAAGACCCAAAAAGAAGGATAGTTCTCCAAGTAATGACATTTCAAATTCATTATGCATATCCTTTGAAAATGTTTGGCCTAACCTATCATTAGTACTTCCAAAACAATATCATCAACATAAATTTCAATTAATAAAATACTACCTTGAGTTACCTTGATGTAGAGGTTGTTGTTTGCTCTTCCTTTCCATAGTTCGTAGGGATTTTTGTCATTGTTGTTTCTGAGCATTAATCTATTTTGAATGTGAATTGTTGCATGCATTGCATGTGTCCAAAAAATATCTGTCAATTTGGAATCCATTAGCATTCTTCGAGCCATTTCCTGTTTAATTGTCATCCATCATGATAATGTTCCTTTGTCTTTGAACCACTCTCTGAACCAATCTATGAATCCATGTTCTCATCCATTTTCATATATATGTCCAAACGTACTAAATATTATTATGAATCCATCTCTTTCCATACTATCTGTTGTTCCTGAGTTTGTGTTTTAAGGCTATAAAACACACTGTCAAGGCATCCAAATATGATAATACTTTTAAATCAAAGAAACAAAGAAAAACTAGATCAGATTCAGTTTCTCAACTGTCTCTGTCTTGCTTCTCATTGTTCCTGTATGGTTATGTCACGTTCAATTTCTGCCCACGATCGTTCTAACTCAGTCCTATTTGTTGCAGTTTGTAAAATGGTGTTAAATAGGTTTAGGGAAATGTTGGTTTGATCCAGTAGACCTGGTTCTACGTTTGGTTGTCTACCGTTAAGAACTGTCATGGGTGATAAGGTTTTAAATGTTTGTAAAGGGGTTTTTTATATATTGGTTACTTCAGACTTTCAAAAAAGATATTAATGAAACAACTTTAAAATCTAAACAGTAATGTAAAGACACAACCAAGGCTGTTTCCTGGTTTTGTGACAATTTTGAAATTGTGGACAATGAAACACAACAGAGAGAAATATAAGGCTTTTATCTGGAAAGAATCTTATATTTCAGTTAACAGTAATGAAAGAGACACGGGATTTCTAACAAAAAGAAATATTAAGGAACAGAAGGTTACAGGTCTTAAAATCACTAAAGTAATTTCAGAGGAAAAATTGTAACACATTCAACATCCAAACCAATCTGAAACAATAAACAACAATTGCATATAATCTCAAATTGATTTACTTGCTAGAAACACACATTAAGAAGAAGATTTAACAAATAATGATAGACAGGGGGAGAAACATAGTCACAAAATTGCAGGATTCAGAATCTTGTTGCGATTTATATTCCCTTAAACTTCAAAGCTGATAGTACAAAATTGGCTTTTTTCCAAAATTTCTGAAGCCCTGTTTCAGCCTCTTGAAATTATATTTATACATTTCTGTCAAAATTTTCCGTTGGTATCTAACCAACTTCCTAATCTTTCGGTTGCATAAACTAATGTCAACCATTTACAATTTATTTCAAAATTCTAAAAATAGAAATATTTACAAAGTTTTAACTTTGAGTCGAAGAACCTCCTTTATCTGCTTCAATATCTTGAACATACTTCTCTAAAAAGTTTACCAAGACTTTAGGAGCCTTTGGTACTTCGTTTGCTTTAAAAGAGAAGAAACTTCTTTGTAGACCTGGCAACTGGGTTGCAATTGTTTTCTCTGTGGACCTAACTTTTTCCAACTTTGAACTGGAAGCTATCATCAACTTCTCGATTTCTGCCATATTGACCATTTTGATATTTGAGATTTCCGCTTTCTTTTCTTCAAGTTCCTCTTTTGTTTTCAGTTGATATCTGTTAAAGTCGATTTCTCCTAACAACTCGGAAAAGTCATCTGTCCCGATCTGTGCTGAGTCTTTTTCAATAGCATTGAAGATTTTTTGACAATCTTCATTGACCTCTTTTGTAATTCTTTTATATTCTTTCAATTTAGTTTCCCAAACCTTTATCATTGCATCTCCTTTCAACTGATCTGAAATAGATAACTTCTGTAATTTTCCAGCTTCTTCTTTTTGTAAAGAAGTTATTATTTTTTGGAAAGAATTTATTGCTGCTTTTGCTTCTTTTTCTTTTTGCACTGCCTTGTCCATAGATCTTTTAGATTCTTGATAATAATTCTGGATAATTTACAGATTACATAATACCTTTTGTTGTTCTTCCTCAATATTTGTATATATTTCTGATGCTTTAGTCTTGAACTGATCTATTTCAATCACTTGATTAGTAATTGAAATGATTTTATCTTGTAGAGATTTATTTTCATTACCCAACTTCTGCACTTGTTCTTGGGTAATTTGAATCATCTATTTTGCTTCAGTCAAGTTTTCATTTAACTTTTGGATATCTTGTATATCTTTAAGTCTAGCCTGTTCTAGACCTTTTTGTATTCCACATCCAATCATTTTTTCACTTTCCTTTAACCTGTCCTGCAGCTGTGTAATTTCTCGATCCTTCTGCTCTATCATAGTGATTAAATTTCCTACAGAGTACATATTGGTTGATGCTATAGCCCCCATAGTTCCTGCTAACTCTGTAGCAAATTCACCTTCATTCAGCTTCTTTCCATCAATAATAATTTTATGTTTTTTTACTGTTCTTTCTCCTACAGGATGTAATTCCTGTTTCAATACAACTCTCCATTTTTTGCTGAAAAAATAGTCCGATGAAGGTATTTCATCTCTGTTGATTGGTTCTAAGTCACTTACGTACAAAACTCCTTCATGAGGGGTTCTGAAAGTAGCCTGTAGTGGGGTTAATGATGTAATGCGACTCCCAAGTTCCTGTGAAGTTGTTCCCCCAACTGTTTCTGGAATATCATCAAGGTTTATTGGATTTGTTTCTGCTCCTTTTCCCCTTTCTGTCTGTGTTTCCTTGATCTGTGAACTTTCTGTATTCTGAGGAGGAATATCAAAATCTTTCAATTTACCTTTATCACTTGTATCATACTGAATAATAGTTTCAAAACCTGGGGGAATTGTTTCTGGCACTTGCGTTGATGTTGGCATTTCGACTTGCAGAATCTTTGGCAAATACTGTATTCTATTTCTTTGAAAAGATGCAAACCCCACCTATGCATCAGGTGACAAGGTTTGCACTCTACTCTGAAATTCTTCATAAGACTTAGCATTTTTAAAAATATCATCATAAAATGAAACTTCATGTTCATATGCTTTCAACCCACATTGTGTGACATGCCGATTAATTATTTGATATGGGTCATGTTTCCTGTGTTCTATATCCACTAATTTCACTTCACTCAATGATTCAGCTTCTGACTTAGAATGACCTATGTTTAATAAAACAAATTTCCCTAGATAAACCGGAAAAGATGGCCATGCCTTCTTCTGTTGAGCTTTCAATTCTAGTCCAATACCACCATTTATCAACTGATAAGCCACTTCTCTACATATTAACCTGTCTGGTAAAATTTTGGGTAGAGCATGTGGCGGAATAGAACAGCCATAAACTCTCACATAGGAAAAATTTTCTTCGATGAACCAGTCAACAACTGATTTGAGGTTTTCTATTATGGTATTAGAAATGCGAGGAGGATCGCATCTAAAGAAAATTCTGTGTAGAGGAATAATTACATAATGGCAGATTTCATAAAAATTATTTTTGGAATTTTCTTCCCATAGAGTTGAATGGTACTTATGAACAGGCTCTGTACAAGAAGCATTCCAACTCCAATTCATTAATGGGAAATGAGTCCTAAAGCAAATAGCATCCATTATATAGGCTGACATATAAAAGGCCATTGTTTTTCCCTTTGACCTAGTTGTTTTATAATTCATAACTTCTGAAGCGATGTTGTCTGATAAAATTTTATGCCAATTGAAACTGCGCCCTTATGAAACTTCCTCTAAGAAAGGTGTCCAGTCTGCATTAAAATGAAAAGGATCCTTTCTCCCAAAAAGTCTACACAACATCATTGCTAAATACACCATATATTCATTTAGGGAAGCTGTGGCATAAATTCCAAGTTCATTAGCCCTAAACTTGTTTTCGTCTCTGGCCCATCCTCTTATCATGTCAGGGTATGTTTGGCCACCTTCAACACACTCTTTTTGTTGAAATGCAGCTACAAATTCAGAATTAAAAGTGTGCCTATAATTGGGCGAGATCTTATACATTACTTGGATATGTTCGGGCCTGAATGAGCTGATAACAACTCCTTGCTCGTTCAGAATACTTCTGGTTGGAACATCCACTTTATCCAGTGCCCAGGAAACCATATCTGTATATGAAACCAATCTTGGGCATGCAACAACCTTATGAAGCCCAGTCTCGGCGATATCTCGGATATGATTATCCGCACCATTATCCGCATATGTAAGTTCCTCCTCCATTTTTTCTACAATTGCAGCCCATGATTTAACAGAGTGTACTACTCCAGCTGCAGTAGTGTCTGAAATGATATCGCCTTTCGGTTGCTCTTCGGTTTTCTTTGAATCTTTTTTAGGCGCCATAGCTCTGTGTTCACTAGCTCTGTGTTCGCTTGAATACCTGTAACAGAGCAGAATTTAGCTTTGAAATAATGTAAACGTTTCAAAAGTTATTTCGAATATATCATAAAATCCTCGAGATTTGTACTCTGTTATGAAATAAATGCAAAAGATATCTATGAATATATGCATTTAATATTTGTACCTAAACTTTTCCAATATTTTTGAATATAATAGAAACTTTAACAAATTGGATAATTGTTGAATTGAAGATCATTTATTAAAGTTTAACCTTTAAACCTTGTTTCTATTAGCGTTAATCTTAATTTAAATTTGAAAACACTTTCATCGGGGTTTCAGAACTTTTGATGTCAAGAAAATAAGTCATCGCATAACCCCGATCGCCGAAATCGCGATGCATTATTTAAGTTAAAACAATTTTATTATCTTAATTAATCGAAATTAACCTTTTCGGGATTTCATTAATCAGGAAATCGGGGATCTGGAAATCGGGGGTCGGGAAATCGGGGAATCCGAGGTCATGAAAACTGATGTTCACAAAACCGCGAACTCCGATATCCCGATGTGATTATTTATTCTTAATCATGCTTAACAGTAATTAAATTATTCCCAAACCTCGCTTAATCGGAAATCGGAACATTCGATGACAAGTTTCTTTGTTCTTACAAAATCGCGAATCTCGATTTTGCGATGAAATTAACTTAAAGTTTTAAACCCTTTTAAAATCTGATTTAAGTAAATAATGTTTTTTAATTAAGGATTGATGTATCGGGAAATCAGGGATTAGGATTTCGCTATTTGATTTGTGTTGAACATTGTTATTTCAAAACTCTGAATCCCGATATCCCGATGTGAATTTAACATTTTTTAAGTTTTAACATCACTGTTCATTTAAAAGATCATTTGAAAAAGTGTTTGGAACATATGTTCGTTTCGATTTTAATCAATCTTTATCAAAAATGAACCATAAAGGCATTTCGAATTCGTCGGAGATGAAATGTTTTGTTTTTTAAAAAACAATATAATGCAAAGACTGAAAGATACAAAAAAAATTTATCCTTAAGGTCAAAAAATCAAGATCTGTTTCAACACTATCCATGACTCTACTTGTGCAATTATCCATAATGTTGACCCATTTATCACTATACTATCATGAACTCTTGATTAATCTATCAAACTGTACTTCTACTAATTGATTTCTCTGGATCTGTCTTCTCAAACTCTGTAAGCTACTCAAAGGATGGTTCTTTGGTCTGTCACAGCTATCACACAGACTCCCCATGTCTAATATTCAGATTACTTGGGAGTCTCTAAGCCAGATGGCTTAGAACAATTCCTGCTCTGATGTGTATTATTCATCATCATATTCATTGGTAGATTCTGTAAATTCTAACCTTGTACAATCTCTACTATAAACAGATATTCAGAAAATAATAGAAAAGATACAATGGCAAATGCAAACATTACACAGAGATTTTTCCCCTAGAAACCCAAACTGAGAAAACCAACATATATTATATTCATACATTGTGTTACATTGTTTACAATACAATATACATATAAGAGCCAATGGCATCCAAAACCCTAACTCAATGACCTGGATTAGTCCAAAACCCTAATTCCTTAACTGGAAATAGAAAACCATCAGCAAAAACCATGTGCTGAAAAAACCACCTAAATACATGACACATTTCTCAAGGTAGGTGTCACGTTTCCCTACTCATGCAAAGAATATAACACATACCCAACATTCTCCCACTTGTTGTTTTCTTTGCACACAGGGGGTTACAGGGTTAAATAGTCAAAAATCCAGGGCAACAATGCCCATGGATCCTCTACACCAAGAGAACTTCTCAGTGCTCATAGATTTTTTTAATGAGTCTGCAACATTCGTCAAAGTGTCCACCTTCATCAGTGATACTTTCTTTTCTTCAATCATGTCTCTCACAAAGTGATATTGAACATCAATGTGCTTTGTCTTCGAATGATAAGCAGGGTTCTTCGCTAGAAAAATTGCACTCTGACTGTCACACTTTATCCTTACAGCTTGTTGTACCAACCCAATACCTAAACATAATATTTGTAACCATACTGCTTCCTTACTTGCATGAGTGGCTGCCATGTATTCAGATTCTGTAGTTGAAAGTGCCACTACAGCCTGTCTTTTGCTCATCTAACTTATTTCTCCTCCAAACAGGTTAAACACATACCCGCTTGTAGATCTCCTACGATCCAAATCTACAGCCCAGTCTGCATCCACAAAGTCATGTATATTGACCACTATGTCCAATCCTAGTCTTCTTTCATAGCACAATCCATAGCTAGCAGTGCCATGCAAATACCTGAAAACCCTTTTTACTGCTGTCCAATGTTCCTTCCCTGGTTTTGACATATACCTGCTCAAAACTCCCACTGCATGTGCAATGTCCGGTCTAGTACAGACCATTGCATACATCAAACTGCCAACTGCACTCGCATATGGAACATGAGACATGTTCTCTTCTTCTTCATGTGTCTTGGGACACTGATCCACAGATAACTTTACACCAACAAGAATAGGAACCTTGACCGGTTTACATTCGTGCATATTAAACCTCTGCAATATTGTCTTGACATATTTTCTCTGATTTAACCAGAGTTTCCTCTTTTTTCGATCTCTTTTAATTTCCATGCCCAAAATGAAATTTGAAGCACCAAGATCCTTCATGTCGAATTTAGAGGACAATTGATTTTTCACATCCTGGATAATCTCCTTGTTGTTTCTTATCAACAACATGTCATCCACATACAAGACCAAATAAATCAAATGATCACCTATTAATTTAGAATACACACAGTGATCCTCTTTGCTTCTTGTGAAGCCAAGTCCTACCATATAAGTATCAAATTTTTGATACCACATCCTTGGTGATTGTTTTAAACCATACAAGGACTTTTTCATCTTACATACCAGCTCTGTCTTTCCTTTCATAACATAACCTTCTGGTTGCTTCATAAATATTTCTTCTTCGAGATCCCCATGCAGGAATGTTGTCTTCACATCTGTCTGTTGTATTTCAAAATCAAATGCAGCAACAACATATAACATAAATCTTATAAAGGTTAACTTGGCAACAGGAGAAAAAATCTCACCAAAATGAATTCCCTCAACTTGGGAATAACCCTTTGCTACTAACCGAGCTTTGTATTTCTCCGCTTTTCCTTTTGCATTCATCTTCTTTTTAAATACCCATTTTCTACCAATGGGATTTCTTCCACTTGGAAACTCCACTAGATCCCAAGCCTCATTCTTATCCAAAGATGCCATTTCTTCTTCCATGGCCCTTTTCCAGAGATTTCCATCCTCTGAATCCACTGCCTCCTTGACTGTTCTAGGATCATCATCAGTAATAGACAAAGCAAAATTTGAACGAAAATCAGATGGACTATACCTTTTCGGTAGCCTTCTTTCTCGATCTGATCTCCTCAATACTGGAGTATGAGGACCTTCTTCTTCTGATTCATGTTTTTCTATAGAGTCTACTTCATCATCCTTTAAATCAAACTCTATCTTCTCTGGTTCTTCCTTACTTGGTAGGACTTCCTGTTTAACAACATCCTTCATTTCTCTAAATACCACATCTCGGCTACACACTACCTTCTTAGTTTATGGGTTCCAAATCTTATAACCTTTGAGACCATATTTATATCCAATAAAGATACATTTTTCAACCTTCTTATCCAGCTTACTCCTGCTTTCCTTTGGAACATGAACATATGCATTGCATCCAAATACCTTAAGATGTGTGAGAGAATGTTCCTTACCAATCCATACCTGTTGTGGAGTCTTGTCACCCAACGTTGATGAGGGTGATCAATTGACCAGATAACATGCAGTACCCACTGCCTCTGCCCATAATTCTTGCCCTAACCCGACACCATTGAGAATGCACCTTGATTTTTCCATTAGCATCCTGTTCATCCTTTCTGCAACTCCATTATGTTGAGGTGTATATGGAGTAGTCTTCTTCCTTGCTATACCACACTTACATAATTCTTCAAATTCATTCCCGTAGAACTCTCCGCCATTATCTATTCTCAACACCTTAATTCTTTTCTCTGTTTGATTCTCAACAAGAGCCTTAAACTCTTTAAACCTGTCAAAGACTTCAGATTTCTTCCTGAGGAAGTATATCCAAGTTTTCCTCAAGAAGTCATCTATAAATGAGACATAGTACATAGATTTTTCCAATGATGGGACCGACACAGGTCCAAAAACATCACTGTGAACTTGTTGTAAAATTCCTTCTGCCCTCGTTGCACCAGAGGGGAATCTTACCAGATTCTGCTTCCCATATAGACAATGTTCACAAAAATCAAAATCCAGAGAGCAATTAGACATACCTTCAACCATACCTTTATAGTGTCATAGTCAAAGACCCTTCTCTCTGATATGCCACAGTCTTTGATGCCACAACATAACCTTTTCTCCAGAGACTGTAGGAGTTCTTTCTTCTTCAACTCCAATATCAGAAACAATGGAACTATTACACCCATCACTAATAGTGCTTCCTAGCAGCTTATACAGAGTTTTAAACTGAACTCCCTTCATCAACACCATTGCTCCTCGAACCATCCTGCAAGTTCCCTTTTTAAAAATTGTTTTTACCCCTGCATCTTCCATTTTGCTTACAAAAATCAAATTTCTGGCCATACTTGGGATGTGTAGAACACTAGGCAGTGTTCTAATCCTTCCATCTATGAGTCTCAACTTGACCCTTCCTCTTCCTATGATTCTAGTTTTCGAATCATTACCTAAGAAAAAATTACCTCCATCATACTTTTCATATTCACAGAACCACTCCCTGTGGGGAGTCATATGAAAAGATGCACCAGAGTGAATCAACCATGCCTCATGATCTGCATGTGTTCTTGAAGAGGCCAAGTACACATCCCCTCCTTCTTCCTTGGAGGTATTTTCTTCTATAGAAGAAGATTCTTCAGATCCCTTCTTTTTCTCAACTTTGGATCTACACTGCTTCTTGTAGTGCCCTTATTTTCCACACCTCCAACATACCCTTACAAACTTTCCAAGATATTTAGATCTACCCTTAGACTTAGATCTCCCACTTGAGAAATTAGATCTATCTATTTCCTGGGAACATCCGCTTGCAAATACTACATCTATTCTATGTCCTTCAATATTCTTTCGTCTCATCTCCTCCGACAACAAGGATGAGACCACTTCTTCAAACTTCAAAGAAGTTGTATTACTACCTATGGCCACAACCAGACTATCCCATGAGTCTAGTAAAGAACACAACAAACTGATACATTTATATTCATCTGAAATTTTAATATCAACAGAATCTAACTGACTTACCACAATATTGAAGGCGTTCAAATGCTCTTCCACCGAGTCTCCATCTCTCATCCTCAAGTTATACAATTTCTTTCTTAGGAATAGTTTATTTACCAGGGACTTAGACTGATACAACTTCCCCAACTTTTCCCATAAATCCTTGGTTGTAGCTTCCTTAGACACATTCAATAATACTGAATCGGAGAGACACGGTCGAATTGTGCTCTTTGCCTTCTAATCCGTCTTTTTCCAGTCTTCTACAGAAGTTCCTGTAGGTGCAGTACTTGGATCTACCGCGATCCACTGATCTCTGTCCACCAAAATATCTTCCATATTGAGGTTCCACAACTCAAATATTTTCCCATTAAACTTCTTAATCTCCATCTTCGAATTTCTTTCCATTTCATTTCACCTGAAAAACAATACCACAGATCTCCCATTGTAACAAGGCTTATCATAGTCCCGAGCCAAACCCTCGACCACAAAGGCGTCCTCCTGAAGCCAATAAATCTCTGATACCAAATGTAAATTCTAACCTTGTACAATGTCTACTATAAACAGATATTCAGAAAAGAATAGAAAAGATACAATGGCAAATGCAAACATTACACATAGATTTTTCCCCTGGAAACCTAAACTGGGAAAACCCGCATATATTATATTCATACATTGTGTTACATTGTTTACAATAAAATATACATATAGGAGCCAGCAACATCCAAAACCCTAACCTAATGACCTGGATTAGTCCAAAACCCTAATTCCTTAACCAGAAATAGAAAACCATCAGCAAAAACCATGTGCCAAAAAAACCACCTAAATACATGACACGTTTCTCAAGGTAAGTGTCACGTTTCCTGAGGCAGATTATTTTTTTTGGGGGGCACTGCCCCCAGACCCCCATGTGGGGGGCTTCACCCCCAAATTGGGGGCCTAGAGGCCCCCCCTCTAACCCCCCTGCATGCCCGGAAAAGAATATAACACATACCCAACAGATTCATCATTATCTTCATTGGTAGATTCATCATCTCTCTGAGCTCTGACTTTCTTATTTCTTTCTGTGGATTCATATTTCACTACAATTATTGAAAGTACAATCTCTTGAACCTGTTCCTTATTTACCTATCCTTCTTTTCTTTCAGTTATTTTCCAAACCTTTCTGTATCTGACATATTTATTTTTCTCTGTAGAATTTTCTTCATCTCGTTTTATTTTCAATCTTGCGATCTCTAGGTCCTGGTCTTTGTTCACATGTTCTTCATATTTTCTTATTCATGCTTTCTTACATCTGATATCAATGTTCTCTTTCATGGAAGTATCGATCATGCTTCTACAATCACGAGTTATGTGTCCATATTTATGACATTTGTAACATTCAATGTTACGTGGGGCCATATAGGCATTTCTTGCTTGAACATTTATTTTATAATCCCTACAATCTGCAACCTTATGTCCAAATTTAGTACAATAAAAACAATGACCATAAAAGAAATTTGCATACCTGGGAGTGAATGATCTTCTTTGTGGTCTAGTCCTTCTGAATTTATGCCTTGACTGATCATGATCATGATTGAAGCTTCTTTGTGTCTTGAACATGGATGGTCTTCTTGAATATTTATCCTTATTAGTTTTCTTAGATTTTGGTTGACCATGATTCCTCCTTTGAGTATTTCTACATAACTCTTTCTATTTTATTCATTCTTTTTTTCTAGCAACATAGAGTGCTTCTCTTCATTATCTACAATTGATGTGGATGTTTATGTCTCTTCAACATTCTTATTGAGATTGACGATTTTGACTCTTAGTGTGACAACTTCTTCTTCAATATTCTCAACCTATTCCGTTAAGTCCTAATATTGGCTCATTACCCCTTAATTGCGGCATATTACATTAGTAATGTTCTTTTATTTATGTCAACTTTATTCCATTAGTTGTAATTATACCTCCTAGTCTCCAATATATACCAAGGAGACATTTTCATTTGGAATCATCTTGTACTTGAACATTTATGTGGGGTAAAAGGAGGTTTCCCCCTCGAAGAGGATTATTATATGAAATTCTCTCTTTTTCAAGGCATTGAGTACTTATTCTGAGGTTTTTCTATGCTATATTGATATTTGGTTCTTAACATATTCTTTTTTATTCATTATCTGAGACTTCATGACCTCTTATATTCTCTTTGCTTCTTCAAGTTGGTTTTTCAATGTAATTATTTCTTCTTCCAGCCTTCTCTCTTCTCGACCAAACTCTGCCTCAAGCTGTTTTAGATTGTTATTTCTTTCCTTAAGATGATCTGTCAATATCTTCTCTCTCATTTCTGCTTCGTCCTTCTGTGCTTCTATGTTGGCTTCTAAATACTGCTTTTGATATTCAATATTTTATTCGATCTTTCTGGCTACTTCTAGCTGAGTTCTTAAGTTCTCGATGACCTGTTGGGATTCTTCAAAAATGTGAACACTTTCCTTTTGTTTCATCAATTATTTCTTGACTGACTTGTTTTCTTCTGTTATTTCATCTAAAGCACTAATCAATTCTTTGGTGATTATGTACTCTTCATCTTCTGAATCTGTTTGACATGGTGAACATAGTTCTTCTTGATCTGTATCTGCATATTCTTTGGCATTTTCTGAATCTGCGATGGGTGAAGAATATATGTCATGTAAATTATCCCAAAGTTCTTTGGCTGATGAACATTTACCAACCTTTTCTCTTACAGGATGAGGTAATCCTTCCCAGATGAAATCCATTACTATTTTGTTATTCTTCTTCAATTCATTCTTGGCTTTAGTCTTTGCCCTTGTTAAATTATCATATCCTGTAACAACTGATAGCCAAATATAATGTCCCTATGCCTGTAAAAACACTTTCATCCTTATTCTCCACATCCCATAATTAAAACCATTTTGACCATTAAACATTGGTACTACATTCTCAGAATAATCCATGATCTCCTTCCAATGGTTAAACTATTTTCTGAAGGAACCTGCTCTAATACCAATTGTTGGATTACTGAGAGGTGGGTGAATCAGTAATAGAGAAATTTAATCATTTTTCACTGTAAAATGCAAATGTTATATCAATGTAGCATTATCATCCAATAGTTGCAGAGTAAATAAAAAATGAACAAATGAGTAATCACACACATACACAGTACAACAGTGTTTTACGTGGAAACCCAAAGTGGGAGAAAACCACATAATGCTTTTTCTTAAATATCTTTAAGAATTACATTCATTGGAAGCACCAACTTCCTTTGTTTTCCAGCTA
>ML797524.1:43639-75641 GCA_009831015.1 Picea engelmannii
TGTTCACTCCATCAACCAACACAAACTACATCACAACAGCCATAGCAAGAATTCCTTGAGAATTCACCACACAACAACCAAGAGTATCCATCAAGACAACTATGTGACCATACCTTTTGAACCAATGGATAGATATGATGTATCTGAGCACTGTAGACCTTCCTGGGAGCTTGATCTCAGAATCTGGAACCTCTACATCTTCATCTTCTCACGTTTCCATGGCTTTACCAACATGTACACATCGTAATACACTGCCATCTCGTGTACGTACGCACCCTAATACACTGACAGCCCGCGTATAACTCAATATGTACGCACCCTAATCCATTGTCAGCCTGCATACGCCTCAGAAACTAGGGTTTTTGAACTTTTGAAACTTTCGTTGTCAAGACCTTAGACTTAAGGAAAACTTTATACATCCATGAGATCCTCCACTCAATCTCTCTCTCTCGGAGTAGATATTCAAGATATTCTCAAGAGATTCACAAAAGCTACACTCAAGATGCTCACCAAAGATACACAAGAGATACATTTCACAAGAGATCGTTGCCTCTTATTTATACTCTTCACCTTCTAGGTCACTTAACACACTTCTAGGTCACTTAACTCATTTCTAGATCACTTAACCTATTTTCCTCATTTTAGGGTTAACCACTTTCCGTAATTAGAAAGTTCTCCATTACTTTAAGTAATTCTCCTTGACTTTGTCACCTCACTTTATCATTTAAATAATATTTTTTTATTTTGTCACTTCACTTTATTATTTAAATAATCCTTCTTGACTTTGTCATTTCACTTTATCATTTAAATAATAATTTGTTCTTTGCAAGCTCTTTGACTTATTTGACCTTTTGGGGCTTCAAGCCAACATATGAGGGTCCTCCAACTTCATAAGGCCATAACTCTCAAACAATGAGGAGTTATGTGACATTCCACATACCACCAGAAATGGCATGACAAGCACTATCCATCTAGGATAGTTTCACTAAAAAATTCATTGATCCTCAATTCATTATTCTCCAATCAAGCATGGGTTCTCCAACCATTCTCCTAGGATAACTCAACCATAAAGCGTCTTCCCGTGAGGCCTTTCACCATAAGGGAACCACTTTGGAGCTCATCCATTTGTGCACTTTATCAACCATGATAAGACTATAATGATCAATCTAACTATGCATCATATGTAAAGGAAATCAAATTGATCCATAATCATATTTGCATCATGTATCAATGATAACTCATTAATCCATCTTCATATATGCATGACATCATATGCATCATATACTTGACATATATCCATTCTCATCAAGGACAATACATATTACATTTGACATCAATCATCAATCAATCACTTCTTTGGAATCAATCAATCACTTGACATCAATCAATCACACCATTGGCATCAATGACAACATGATCCAATAGCGCCACCCTTTTCCCGCATACCAGATTCAATTTCAAGAACCAATTTTGAATGTATGCAATCAATTATTGTTGTATTGGAATTTGGTATGCCAATTTGACAAAGTGTGGGTAACTTGGATTCTTCAATTAATCCCACTCTTTTATTATTGGGAAGAAATTAATCATACTTATAAAACCAGACCCCTTATTTCCTCAATGACTATAAGGGACCTAACCTCCCTAACCCCTCACGTAGGTAGAATAATATATTTCCATGTAATAAATACCAATAATAATAAGGCATATCAATAAGGAAGAATAATTCAAATGTAAGAAGACCTAATAGAAGCTTCCACTTCTAGAAGGATCTTCCTCTAGGTTGTTCTTTTGCATAGATAGATTTACTATAAATAAGAGTAGAGGGTATGAGAAGTTTGTTCTTGGATATTATTGTAATAAATATCTTCTCTGTTGGAGGTTTCCCCCTCGAAGAGGAAAGTGAACATTGTTATCACTAATCAAGGTGCTCTTTCTGGTGTTATTCTGGTGTTATTCTAGTATTTTTTTGGTTATATCATTTTGTTATTTCATTTCTAGCTAAAATATTTTTGTTCTACATACTATTTTATATATGGAATACTACAAGTGGTATCAAAGCACTTTCCTTGCCAGAAAGTTGTGGGTTAATTTTTTTCAGGGTAGAGACGTATTTTGACGTCTTAAAGCTACAAAGATATTGCATTACATGCATAAACTCGTGGTCGGGGATTCATACATGTAGGAAATATAAGTGTTACTCAAGTGCACATTTGTTGGACACCCTTGTAACCCATGTTGGTACCCCTTCGAGTGGTAGCGCATTAGACAACACCTGTTTACAGATCGACCTAGATCTCTTGAATCCCTCCATAGATAAATCGATCGGTCGTCTAACTCCTATAGTGCCACCAAGAACAACACTCGAGAATATACTCTCTAGTACATGGGTAGTCAGGTAGTACGTCTAAGGGCACGGTCTAGCCTCCTTAGTTGGTGCCCTGAGATATTGGGTCGAGTACTAATGTTGGAACCTACATGTATATCAAAGAGATATAACATAGGGAAAACCCTTGTCTGTAGACACCCTGCATACCCTAACCCTTGGGATGGAAATAAAAAAATAACATACAATATATATTTCCGCACAACTGTGCCTCTTACATTCAGGTTGCGAAATTACTACACATTTCTTCCTGTTAAGAATTCAGGCATTTCAACATGGCAGTATTCTTCAGATCGGAGTATAACTTTGTTGGAGTAAAAAAAAAGTTTGGATTTTGTTGGCACCATTATTTGAGCCCTATCCCATTGGATTCCTCTCTTCGACCTTATCACAGTCATACCTATCATTTTTCAAAAAAAAAAAAACTGTGGACTCGATCCCCTTCCAACACCCTTATTTGGGCCTTAGACCATTGGATTCCCCTCATCTCCCCAATCGTCATGATACACTTCACCTATAACCCATTTTCTGTGTGGTCCCACCTGTCCCTTTTCATTTTCATCATGTCCCACACCCATAGCGAAGACTTGGAAGCTTGCTTCAATTCTTTGTCCTCTAATTTCATAGAGACCCAACAAGAAGTGAGGCAACTCAATGTCAATTTTTCCACCATCAATAAAAACATGCGTTCCTCCATAGACACCAAGTTTTCCACCATCAATAAAAAAATGAATTCCTCCATAGACACCAAAATGGAAACCAACAAACAGGACCTCGCTACCCAGCTTGCATCCTTCACTAGCATGATATGTTCCAAGATGAATATCCCTACAAATCTTCCTTCCTATGACCCACCTTTTTCACTCTCAAGGTGAAACTTCCTCTAATTCCCCAAATTTTCATCCCCATCACTTTCAGTGTGACCTACACCTTCCACGTGTGGATGTGAACATATTTTATGGCTCAGATCCCACTGGCTAGGTAAATCAAATGGAACATCATTTCTCTTTGTATGGCATTACAAATGAGTTGGAAAAACTATGGTATGGTGTTCTCCATCTAGATCAAGAATGTTGGCAATGGTGGCAATGGAGAAAAAATGCCTGCCAAGGGTATGTGGCTTTGACACAATTTGTGGCAGAGATTTATGAATGCTTTGACACTGACACCAACCATTTAGGTCATTTGACAAAGTTAAAATAATCTGGCTCAGTGGAAGACTTTATAGTCGCTTTTGAGCGATTGGATTTTCATACAAAGGGAATGTCTGATGCTTTTTTCCAACAATGTTTTATCATTGGACTCAAGGATGAGATTTGTTCCCATGTCCTCATGGCTCGGCCTTGGATTTGGGTGGAAGCTACTAAAAGAGCTAAGGAAGCACAACATGTTGTCTCTTCTCAAACCCGAAAAACATCCTTTATTCCTTGCCCTAAACAAATCACTCCCACTCCTCCTTCCACTCCACTAAAGATCCATAAATTGACCAAGGCATAAATGGTTGAACGCCAAGTCAAAGGCCTTTATTATAATTGTGATGAAAAACATTTTCCTGGGCACAACTGTAAGGAACAAAATATTTTTATGGCCATATTTGAGGATGTTTTAGAAGATGATATCGAGCCCCCCCTGTGATCGAGTCACCTGAACCCTGACAAGACCCCACCCTATCGAAGTTGAACCCGTCATTTCCCTGAATGCTCTAATTGGGTTATCTTCTCCCCAAACCCTCAAGCTAGTTGGTTACATTAATCATAGGAAGGTCATCATCCTTGTTGACAGTGGAAGCACCCATAATTTTATTCGTCGCCCCATTGCCTAAGAAACTAATTGCTATATATGTGCCATCAATAATTTTCAAATCGTGATTGCTAATGGCAGGTCCATGAAATGTGGGGGGTGTCGTGAAAATGTGTGTCTCCAAATTGGTCAGTACCACATGAAATCTCATATGTTTGCGATCAACATGGGCGATTGTGACATTGTGTTGGGTGTAGAATGCCTAAGGACTCTGGGTCCCATTCTCTTGGATTTTAAGGAATTAACCATGCAATTCAACCAGGAGGGCCAACAATATAAGTTCCAAGGCATCACCGTCAGTTCCTCGGAGATCATCAATTCCCATTGCATGGAAAAACTCCTCAAAAAAGGTCATTCTAGCATTATTGCACAACTCCATGCCATTCACACCATTGAGACACCCTCTATTTCATAGGACCTCCAATCCATCCTCTCCAAACATCAAGTTGTTTTTTCCACTCCTAGGTACTTCCTCCTTTCCATGGTGTTCATGATCATTCCATTCCCCTTGTCCCCAACAACCTTCCTCCCAATGTTCGTCCCTATCGTCATCCCTTTTCATAAAAAAATGAAATTGAGAAAATTGTTCAATAATTGCTCATCGCAAGTGTTATTCATCCTAGTATAATTCCCTACTCTTCTCTTGTGGTCATGGTCCTTAAGAAAGAAGGTTCTTGGTGCATGTGCCCTAACTTACGTGCCCTAAAAAAACTCACCATCAAAGACAAATTTCCCATTCCTGTCATTGATGACCTCTTGGATGAATTGAGTGGTGCTCGGTTATTTACTAAACTTGATCTTTGTTCTAGAAACCACTAGCTGCGTATGAATGAGGCATACATCCCTAAGACTACATTTCGAACTCATGAGGGACACTGAGTTTTTGGTCATTCCCTTTGGCTTGTGTAATGCTCCCTCCACTTTCCAGAGCCTCATGAATCATGTCCTCCATCCTTTTCTCCATCATTTTCTCTTAGTTTTCTTTGATGATATCTTCATCTATAGTAAAACTTGGACAACCTATCTTGATCATGTGGATCAAGTTCTACATCTACTCTCTCAGCACCAACTTTTCCTCAAACAATATCAATGTGCTTTTGGCGCCTCAGAAGTTGAGGACATGGGTCATATTGTTGGCAAGACAGGTGTCAAGGTGGATCCTAAAAATATTGAAGATATGCAGGATTGGCCTCGCCCAAAGACTCTCAAAAGATTGCATGGATTTATGGGTTTAACAGGTATTATCACAAGTCTTTTAAGAATTATGGAAATATTGCGGCACCTTTCACTTCTCTCCTTAAAAATAATTCTTTCACTTTGACTCTTGCAGCTGATCGGGCCTTTCAAACCTTGAAGGCAGTCATGTGCACCACTCCAGTCCTGTCCCTTCCTGATTTCACAAATACCTTTGTCATGGAATGTGATGCTTCATGGAGAGGAATTGGAGCAATCCTTATGGAATATGGTTGGCCTTTGGCCTTTACCAAAAAATAATTGTCAGAGCAATATTTGGGCCAATCAATCTATGAAAATGAAATTTTGGTTATTCTTCATGGAGTGGATCTTTGGTGCCCTTATCTATTGGGGTAGCGCTTACAAATTAAGACAGATCAACAAAGCCTCAAGTATTTTCTGGAACAACACCTTTCCTCCCCGGAGCAACAAAAATGGGTGACTAAGATCTTTGGATATGATTATGAGATCATTTACAAGAAAGGAAAAGACAATGTGGTTGTTGATACACTTTCAATAAAATATGAAGATGAAGGGTCCCTTTTTTCCCTCTCCTTCATTGTACCAAATTGGCTCCAAATTGTTCTCTAGGAATGGCTACAAGATCCCAAAATTTTTCATTTGATCCAACAATTGTAGGCCAATTCTCTAGTTTCCCCAGGGTACACTTGGCACAATGATGAGCTTCACTACAAAGGTCATTTGTATTTAAGTAAATAGTCGCAACTTAAATCCATAGTATTTTATGAGCTTCATGTAATATCCACAGCTGGGCACTCAGGGTTTACCAAAACCTATGACAGGGTCAAACGTTATTTTTTCTAGGATGGTATGAAACATGATGTTCACAATTTTGTGGCGGAATGTGATGTTTGTCAATGCAACAAGGGAGAAATAGTCAAATCTCATGTCACACTACAACTCTGATGCAAACCGCCCCTTCTCCCCTTGGGGCTACAGACCTCCCGATCAAGAATCGATCAATAATCTGAGTCAGATCGATTCTTTGGGTCTCTGCTAGACCCCAAATGAGACCCGCGAGCCCTCTCTTGGGTGTTGTTCAAACCTCAACATCAAACAAGTGCCAACTCTTCCCTAGATAAGCCCCTTCCTTTACGTGACCACGGTTGTGACCACTCACCTAACCAAAATGTGCTTCATGACTTTGCATGTTGGGTGTTTGCATATGAGCCAACTCTGAATCTCCGACTTCCAAAATACCAACTCGGAGCCTAGTGCATGCTAGCTCCTCTATTAGCCTTCACTAGTGTGACCTCCGGCTATGACCTGAGGCCAATCTCATGAGAGATTCGTGAATTCGTGTGTCGACTATTTGTGTGTGAGCCAAAATTGACTCTCCCGACTTCCGAACTCTCAGACTGGAGCCTAGCGAGTGCTAGCTCCTTCCCTTAACCTTCATCAATGTGACCCCTCGCTATGACTTGGGGCCAATATCCTGAGCACTTCATGATTTTGCACCTCCCGTGGTCAAAATATTTCTTGTCTCTCTTCTTCCGACTCCCAAGCTTGTGCTCGTGTCAGATCGATGACCCACATCCCCTGCGATCCAACAGTTCTTCTCTCCCCTTCGCAAATTGAGACTTTGTGTTTCACAAGATCGAAATATGACTCGTCTCCCTTCTTCCAATATTGAAACCTCGATTCTCCACTTGCCTCAGATCAATGGTTCGAGACTCCCTGTGATCCTATGGTTCATATCTCCTTCACGAGACTCCCAACTCCTGATTTTACGCTTTCTAGATTAATGGTATGGATCTTCCTGTGATCCAACAGTTGAGATATCTTTCATGAACTCGGGACTTCATGTTTTGCGAAGTTGGTGGACTTCTCACCTCTCTTCCCCTGATATCTGAACTCGCGATTTTCTTGGGAACAGATCTACAATCCACACTTTCCTTCGATCAATGGTTGTGATCCTTTCGTGAACTTGGACTTCACGAGGTTGCTTACCCTGTGCACTTCCAAAGGGTTAAAGCTTGTGCACTTACTTTTAGATCCAACAGTTGTTGGTCCTTCGTGCCTAGATATAATGGTTGAGATCTATTCTCCCCTTGTACGCGCTCCTCCTGTTTGTACTCTAATCTGATGGCCCATATTTCTCCCTACAACCGATCTGACGGTTGTTGTATCTCCTCCTCCTAAGCTTCTTTGTTCTCTCAGACTTGGAAGAATTTTCTAAGTGGCAAAGGCTTCACTCTTTGGTCTTTCTCCTGCGAACCGATCACTCTGGATCTCGCTTATTCCTGGGAATGCTTTCCCTTCTGAGCTTTTGAATTTGAAAGAAGTTCTCTTTATGCTACCTCCTTGCACTATCTCTTCTGAGTTATTCGATTTTCTCAGTCTCTAAGTGACTCGACCCTTTTGCATATTTCAAATGGAAAATTCATGCCCACTTGGAAATCGTCTTCTCATGCACACCTTGCAGATCTCTTTCTTACAGAGTATTCAACAACAATATAAATTTCTTCTCCTTCGACACTTCTCTTCTCAGAACTTAAAACAGGGTCCTCTTTTGTGCAGTCCTTGCACCTGCTCAATGCCCTCCTGGCAGAGCTCTATAGAATCTTCAATAATTTGGTTCTTTGTTCTGTACCTCCCTGCACATTCTTCCCTCCAAGGTATTCAGTAACCTTGAGGCTCCTCCTTGAGTCTACGAATGTTCAGGTGTGCCCTCCTGGAACATTATTTCCTGAACTTGATTCGAGATTCAGATGTGCACTCCTTGCGCTAGCCACCGAGTTCAACTACTCTATTGTGCACTCCTTGCATAGCCTAAAGAACCCAAAACAGGTTTAATAAACTCTCAAATATAGTAGAATCTACCTTCACCCTTCATATGGAAACAATTCATACACATCTACAACATAAATGGACATTCCATTAACATTCAAATGCATAAACACACAAACAATTAATGGGTAGGAAAAACTGCTTTGTATTAATCTCAAAATGCCTATACAATGTGTTTACAAAAACTGGACTGCTCCAGAGTCTCTGCGCTCTCCAAAACTACTCTACCTCCCATTCTACAAAAATACTCTATGTTCGACTACCTCATTTTGGGCGTAGAATATTCCTACTTCTACCAGAAGGTTCCTCTAGGGTTTCCTCCCTGACTACTCGTCTACCCGAAAAATAGAAACCTAACTACCACCTAATTTCTGTTACATTCAAGAGCAGGAGTGGAAACTCCCACTCACTCGTGATCATTCATTTTATGAGTGTTTCTCTCTTGTTCAATCATCTATTCAAAATGGATCAACAAAAAAATGCTATCTTTCAGATTCTGAAATTTTAGGAAGGCGCACTATGGCTCTGAGTTGTCCCTCTACGTGGACTTGTTGACGATGCTCCTGCATCATACTCTAGGGCTAGGAAAATCATGAGCTCCCACTCATGGTTCCCTCTGCTATGTTGTTGAGATCCTCCAGGGTCCCATACTTTCTCTTGGAGTTGTTCATCTGCTCCTTTTCCTTGTTGCTTCTTTTATTGTTGTTGTTGTTTATTCCCTACTGCTATGGAAGGTCCTCTTCTGTTCAACCTCCTCCTACTTATAGTTTATTTTGATGACCCCGACATCAACCTTCTGATTTCTTCGATCACCTTGTCTAGCTACTCAACTAGTTGGTCCTTGTTTTGCAGATTGTTCTACTTCACTTCCTCCTTATCAATGGATAGATCAACCTGATCTCCCTTGATGCCTTCATCTCCCTTGGGTTTATCTTTCTATCCTGATGCAGACTCTAGTTCTGTAGTCTCATCACTGAGTTGATGCTTTCCTCTAACAAACTGGCTTATGTCATCTCCTCTTGTGTTGGTTCAACTCCAACTTTTTCCATCTTCTCCCCAGGATGGTATGCTCCTCTACCTGTTTCCAATTTGATCTGTTGGATATGCCTACTCTGCATATTTACCCTTCTTTCCAAGGCCTCCAATTCCTCATACACCTCAACAAAATCTATGTTATCTGCTTCCGCTTCTGTTGCAGAATCCAGTGCTGCAATCATCTTCTGTTCAACTCCCGGGCTGAATTTTTTTAGCAATTCTATTGAATGCTCCTCTCCCACAATCTACATGATTGTCTATTGGCAACCATATTATGGTTCTGGATTTTTCAACCAATCCTCCAACATCTCCAACTCCTTCTCCCATTGAGTGAGAAAATGATTGGAATTCTTCTCTTTTTTTGTTGGGGTAGACATCAGTATCTACTCCTTCTCCTCCTCTTTGACAGTCTTTGTTGGTTGTATTTCTTCTGTTGTTGCATATGCAACACATGCTATAGCCTCAATTGGGTTTCTTGGTAGGAATATATCAATTCCCCCATTGATCAAATCACACCTCTAATCCTCCTTTGTTGCGATGGGAGTATTTAACTTCTCATCATCTTCATTCACATGGTCTGCAAACCCACATGAATCTTCATCTATCAACACTCCTTGTTGATATAAACTCTCAGCTGAGTTCATATCCTCTCCCTTTCCCACCTGGCAATCTGGGATTCCTCCTCTTCCCCCTTGGAAGTCTATGAGATCCAATTATCCCTCTTCATTTCCCCCTAGGAAGTCTATGAGATCCAATGATCCCTCTTCATTTCCCACCTGGCAGCTTGAACTTCCATCACTACCCTCCTAGTAGTCTATGATATCATCCACTGATCTCCTTCCACTGCCCACCTATCAACTTGAAAGTTCACTTATGCTCTCCTGGCAGTTTATAAGATCTCTTGATCCCATCTCATGGTCCACCTGGCAATATGAATTTCTACTATTGTCCTCCTGACAGTCTAAGATATCCTCACTTTATCTCATGTCATTTCCCACCTGACAATTTGAAAATTCACCTATGCCCTTCTGGCAGTTTATGAGAACCATAACTGCTCTTCCTTCCTCATAATTGAGGGTTTCTTCGACTTCTGGCTCATAAATTCAAACCAGATCCTCCTCTGTGTCACTGGGGTTTTCAACATACCTCAACCATCTCCTCACCTCTTGTTGTTGTTTTCTAGCCAACAACTTTTGAAAAGGCCATTTTACTTTCCTTTTCAGAGGCCATTTGTACCTCCATCGTACCTTTGCCTCATGTTGCATCTTCAATGTCAGTTGTTCCATTCTTGTTCTTATCTCAATGAGTTCCATGTCAATTTATGCTTTAATTTTCTTCTGGCGATCTCCTCTTCGACCACGCTCATGGCCTTCAGTAGCCATATTTTCTGTCTTTAGCCCTCCAGGCTATCTACCATTTGTTTCACACCATGCAACCATCTTTACAGAGCATCAATACTCTTTCTTCCTTCACCTTTTGTCCACAAGTAAACTTCAACTTCTGATACCATTTGAGGTCATCAAATTATCTCTATTTTCCTTCTGGCCTTTGCCTACAATCTACAGACATAATTCAACTTTTGATACTACTTGATGTAGTCAGATTGTCTTCTCTATCTCCTTCGTTTGAAATCTACATATGAAATCAAATCTTATACCTCTTGATGGTATGAGACTATCTCCTTTCACCGTCTCTCCTTTGTCTATTGTTTTCAAACAAAATAACGACTTTCCCCTCCTTCTCTTTCACCTGCAATCTACAGACGAAAATTTTAGACTATCTTCCACCACTGTCTCACCTTTGTCTACCATCTGCAAACAAAATTTGTCTTTCTCCTCTTTCTCTTTCGCCTACAATCTATAGACAAAATTTCATCTCTGATACCACTTGATGCAGACCCCCCCTTCTCTCCTTGGGGCTGTTCACCTCCCGGTCAAGGATCGATCAAGAATCTGAGTCGAATCGACTCTCTAGGTCTTTGTTAGACCCCAAGTTCATTTACATAGGCCCTTTTTCCCATGGTGCAAGTCGTATGAGACCCGCGAGCCCTCTCTTGGGCGTTGTTCAAACCTCAACTCCAAACGGGCGTTATCTCTTCCCTAGCTAAGCCCCTTCCTTTATGTGACCATGACTATGACCACTCACCTAACAAAAAGGTTCTTCACGACTTCGTGTGCCGAGTGTTTGGATATGAGCCAACTCTGACTCTCCGACTTCTAAAATCCTGACTCGGAGCGTAATGCATGTTAGCTCCTTTGTTAGCCTTCACCAGTGTGACCTCTGGCTATCACCCGAGGACAATCTCATGAGAGCTTCATGACTTCATGTGTCAGGTATTTGCATGTGAACCAACCTTGACTCTCCCAACTTTTGAACTCTCGAACTGGAGCCTAGTGAGTGCTAGCTCCTTCCCTTAACCTTCATCAATGTGACCCCTCGCTATGACCTAGGGCCAATCTCCCGAGCACTTTGTGATTTATCACCTCGCATGGTCAGAATGTTTCTTGTCTCTCTTCTTCTGACTCTTGAACTTGTGCTTGTGTCATATCAACGACCCACAATCCCTGTGATCCAACGGTTCTTCTCTCCCCTTCGCGAATTGGGACTTCGCATTTCGCGAGATCGAAAGATGATTCGTCTCCCTTCTTTCGATATCTAAAACCTTGATTCTCCACTTGCCTCAGATCAACGGTTTGAGACTCCCCATGATCCTACAGTTTAAATCTCCTTTGCGAACTCGAGATTTCACATTTCGCAACTTTGGAAGTTGGCTTCCTTCTTCTTCATGACTCCCAATTATCTGCTTTCTAGATTAACAATCTGGATATTCCCATGATCCAACGGTTGATATCTCTTTCACGAACATGGGACTTCACATTTCATGAAGTTGGAGGACTGCTCACCTCTCTTCCCTCGATATCTGAACTCGCGAATTTCTTTGGATCATATCTACAGTCCGCACTTTCCTTCGATCAATGGTTGTGATCCTTTAGTTAACTTGGACTTCGCGAGGTTTCTTACCATGTGCACTTCCAAAGGGTTAAATCTCGTGCACTTACTTCTGGATCCAACGGCTATTGGTCCTTCACACCCAACTCTAACGGTTGAGATCTGTTCTCCCCTTGTATGTGCTCCTCCTATCTAAAATCTAATCTGATGGCCCATATTTCTCTATGATGTTGATCTGATGGTTGATGTAGCTCCTCCTCCTGAGTTTCTTTGTTCTCCCGGACTTGGAAGAATTTTCTAAGTGTCAAAGGATTCACCCTTTGGTCTTTCTCCTGTGAACCGACCGCTCTAGATCTCACTTATTCCTGGGAATTCTTTCCCTTATGAGATTTTGAATTTGAAGCACGTTCTCTTTACGCTCCCTCCTTGCACTATCTTTGCTGAGTTATTTGATTTTCTCAGTCTCTAAGGGACTCGACCCTTCTGCGTCTTTCAAATAGGAACTTCGTGCCCACTTGGAAATCGTTTGATCATGCACACCTTGTAGAGATATTTTTTACAGAGTGTTCAACAACTCTGTAAATGTCTTCTCCTTCGACACTTCTCTTCTCAGAACTTGAAACAAGGTCCTCTTTTGTGCACTCCTTGCACCTACTCAATGCTCTCCTACCAGATCTCTATGGAATCTTCAGTAATTCGGTTCTTTGTTATGTTCCTCCCTGCACATTCTTCCCTCCAAGGTATTCAATAACCTTGAGGTTCCTCCTTGAGTCTGCGAATGTTCTGGTGTGCCCTCCTGGCATGTTATTTCCTGAAATCGATCCGAGATTCATATGCGCACTCCTTGCATTGGCCATCAAGTTGAACTACTCTATTGTGCACTCCTTCCATAGTTTAAAGAACCCAGAATAGGTTTAACAAACTGTTGACGGGCGAAATTGACCGTCCGTCAACTGGGAGAATGGAACCAGTCCGCGGTTGTCTAACAACCCAAGCCGTTTGAGATGAACCACCTTGACGGGTTTAGTGGCTCCATTATCCGATCTAAGGTCCTAAGAAAACAAAAAAAGGAAAACTATACTAAACTAACTAAAACTAACTATTAAAACAAACTAATAAACTAATCTAACTAAAACTAACTATTAAACAAACTAATAAACTAATCTAACTAAAACTAACTATTAAACAAACTAAACTAATCTAACTATATATACAATCTACCAACTAATACTATACTAACTCTAACTAATTAACTATCTAACTACTAACATAAATAAATCTTATTCACAGAATGTACAATATCTACAATTTACAGATTTAAATAAAACCTGAAAAACTCATTTATATTCTGCCCTAAGACAGAGAAAGATATTTTTGTTGATTTTATAATTTTATGAACAAGAAATAAAACAAAACTAACTAAACTAAAAACTAATATACTAATTCTAACTACACATATATCTAACAAACTGACCTGGAAACGCTCCAGATTTGTCCTGTGTATGATGACTATTTCAGCAGATCGAAGGAAGGAAACTCACACCGAATTATCAGAAGCTTCTCGTAAACGATAGCTGCAGTGCTCTTCAAGTTTGTTTACAAGACAGACAAGACATAAAAATCACAACAATCATATAATTTATAAATCTCCACAATAGATAAACCTGTATGCAAAGACTTATACATAATAGTTCAATTTATGAAGAAGAGAAATATGCCATTCATTAACTGAACTAAGTAATTGTTGTATTCTTCAAATTAGTGAAAGAAATCAGACATGGATGATATTAAATAAATCATATCATTTTTCAAAATACCATGATAGCTAAAGTAGTCACTAATCAAATGCAAATTGATAAACATAAACATGAAACAAAAGATTGATATTATGAAAAGAGAAAGCTGTAGCAAAACATCAACTCCTGTCTCTGTTTGTATTAGAAATCCATAGCATGGTTCTCCCACAAGTGAGGATGCCCCTTATTACAAAAAATAAGAGGTATTTAAAGACTTCCCACAGGGTAAAACATCCCTGTGGGAATTATCAAATCAGTTTACAAAAATCTGGGAAAATATCTCCCAAATCTGACTAAAGCTAACAACCCATAACAAGACTGTATCACTAACACATCTCTCAAATAGCCACAGTGTGCCCATTGGTCATTGAAATTTGCAGGTACCTGTAGGTGGACAATAATAAACAAGTTTAGACAATGTTCAGCTGTAAAATCATCAAAAAATCCAACTTTTATGACTATCTAACAGAGTCAAACGATTTTGTAGCTGGTCATATCTGAAAACAGATTTTTATTGCATCAATGCTATCACAACATAACTAGATACGATTTACCAAACAACAAAATAGTTTTTTCTAATTCAAGAACAAACCAAATCATTTATGAATCAACTCAAAACTATCAAAATCGTTTTTGAATCAATACAGCCAAAACAGAACTACATTAAACTAATTCAGAGCAAACAAAAAAGAAAACAGAAATATATTTGATTTGATCCAACAAAATCACTTATTCTAATTTAAGAAAGACAAAATCATGCTAAAAATTAACAAATCATACTAGCCATTGTGCAATCAAATCGAATCATGGTGGTTGTAGCTGCTTACACGTTTTTTTTCTTTAAAAATCACATACCCTATAGATGTAAAAATTTGTTGGAAGACTAGTTGAATACCCTTTGAATTGATCAAGGGTTCAACAGGGGGCAAAGACGCATGGCTGGACGAGTGAGAGAGGAGTTGTGGCCCAGGTCTGGAGAATTCATAGACATTTCATCAAATGCACACAGACCCAAAACGCATGTTCCAGCCACTGAAAAATTGACCTGAAAAACAAGAGCTAGATCTTTGTAGTAACTCATTTTCTGAGGAAACCTCTTGCAATGAAGGTAAAGGGGCTAAAAACGGTTCTAGGTTTTCAACGGTTTGATCTAATTCAAAACCGTTTGCCTAGAATTGCTCACGCAAAAACGTGACTCTGGGGGCAATTACGGGGGCAGTCTTAAGCAGTCTTCTCTGGAAAAAATGAAACCAAAACCAACTTTGAACACCATGGGGGTTCAATTCACCCTTTAGGATCCAGGAGAGAACACACGGTCTATAGGGTAAATGCAGGATCAAATGCTCACAGGTTTCCCCAAAACAAATAGAGGTAGTCTGAGATACAAGGCAGACATTTAATGCCTATGCATGCAAAACATTCATTTTGACGGCGCCTTGGTAATTCAAAGTGTTCACATCACAATCCAAAGCTTTTTCACACCAAATATCAAATGGATTATTCACATTCTTATTCTTCACAACCAAAATATTTTGACCAAAATGAAACATCAAGTAACCATTTGAAAACCATAGTGCTCATAACCAACAAATTATGACCAAATATCCAATAACTATTTGCAAACCATAGTGTTCATAACCAACAATTGGTCCACAATAATATGTGTATGATTTAAAACAAAATAACATTTCGAATATAGCACCAAAGATTTGATCATAAAATTTATGCGTTGTATGAGACCATTGCGCCACAGGTCCAATTATAATGTTAATGCGTTCTCATGAAACCATTGCACCAAGGCATTTGATCAAAAAACAAAAGAACATCAAACCACCAATGTATCAAGGATTCAATCACAATCACAAGAATACCATTGCATCACAAACTCATGAAATGAAGTCATATTAGCATAATCAAAATGCAAAGTGAGTAAAGGTTTGGTGTCTCGCCAACTGTGCAACTGTCATTGAGTTAGAAGTGAGACGACCACATAAACAAGAGTAACCATAATAATCCAGTGATGACTTTTATGCCATCGACATGACTTCGAAATCAAATTTTTCACGCTTGCAGTCGTGAAAATGAAAACCAAGGTAAGCGAGCAAACGCATGAAACAATCGTGTCATTTTATTTGAAGGTTGCGACGAAAATCAAAGTTTGTGAAACTCTGGTGTAGGCAGCTTATAAGGACATTATAAAAATGCGAATTGGCTGCCAACAATGGTGACACACTGGTAGAAGCAGTTATCTCTGCCAAAAGAACAAATTCAGATTATGATAATGAGAAAAATTCTAACTCAAAATAACAACCAGAAAATCGTGTAAACATCATCATTAACCAAATACCAACAGTGTTTAAAGGATGAAAACTGATAACAGTCTTAAGACAAGTGAGTCACGATATTAAAGATAAAATCTTCAATACTATTGGCATAGCCACTACTGCCAGCAGGCGTCCATAGCCTCGACAGGGTTGCCATTTAACCCACTCTGACATCTGTATCCTGCCAAGAAGTTCTGGATCAGAATAAAGGACATTAAAGAGGTTTCTTATTTTTTGTAGATTTTCATGTACCCGACATTGCTTCGCTGCTAGCAGGCCTGTTCAGTACCCCGGTGAAGTTGTCTTGGAGCCATGCTTGCATTTACCTGCTGCCAGCAGACCTGTTCAGTATCCCGGGGGGTTTACAAGCACTTCACACAGCTCTTATTAATAATTTTATTTTGTTTTTCTTTTGACGATATATAGCTGAGCGGGGTGACGCTGAAAATATTGATATTTTAGCATATTTTAGACCTCATCAGAATTTTTTTAACATTGTCCTTTATTTAGCTCCTGAGATGTTTTATTTACAAAACAACTTCCTATGACAGGGAGACATCTTTTGAGTCATTCCTTTACGAAAAAGGGACAACGTAAAAAGATAATAGATGATCATGGCAAGATTTACTCAGAGATCAAAATCAGTTAACTTCTTTCAAACAATAGACTTTTCCAATACAGATATAAACTTCAGAAATATACCATTGATGTTTGTACAAATTTCTCAGAAGTTATTTCAGCGAAGGAATTTTCTATTTTCCTTGTCTGAACAGTTCAAAAATTCAGGTATGTGTATTTCAACAGCAAAAACTAGTAAGCATAAGGGAGAAATCAAAACACCCCAGGGAAGAAAAAAACATTGGAAAGCAAAGAAATCCAAAGAAGAGAAACAAAAAACAAATATGCACAGAAGGTGCATCTGAAAACCTTATGCAACAAATCCCTTGGGAAACTGAAAGACAGTAGGAAAATCCTGAATGATGGGAAAACCGTCCTACTCATGGTACCTTGGATCAGGGTTGATTCAGATTCAATTATCTCTTTACTTTCCATTTAAGATTTTCATGACAATACTACGTTTTTGAAAATAAACGTTCAAGTAAAAGCAAAGAGAAAAAGATCAAGGGGACTTCCCTGACAATAGCCGTATTATGGTTCTCGTGGTGCGCCCACTTGCGTTCATGACTGCATTATTAAAAGAGAAATAGTGAGAAATAAAATTGAAATAAAAACCTATTCCTAAACCTACTCTAACTTTTAAACAATTTAGGATACTATGTGAAGTCATGTTTCCAATGTAGCCATCGGAGTAACTCTAATCATTCAGTTTTTGAGTGTTTCAGTTTTTGAGTGTTTCACTCTTGTTCAATCATCCATTCAAAATGGATCAATAGAAAAACACCAGCTTTCAGATTCCAAAATTTTAGGAAGGTACACTATGGCTCTGAGTTGTCCCTCTACGTGGACTTGTTGATGATGCTCTTGCATCAAAATGCTTATGATTCCACCTAGTATTTGGAGGGATATCTCTATGGATTTTATTGTGGGATTACCTAAATCGAGCAATAAATCAATCATCATGGTGGTCGTTGATCATCTTTCCAAGTATGCTCATTTTTGTGCTCTTTAACACCCATTTACTGCCTCCATTGTGGCTCAACGTTTCATGGATCATGTCTTCAAGCTTCGACCCCACTTTCACCATCAATTTTTGGCAAGAATTTGTTAGAAAAACGGGATCATGGAAATAAAACAAAAAAGATACACAATACAATAGAGACACAGATATACATGGTTCACCCAATGTGGGCTACGTTCACTAGAGAAATTTCTAGGTCCTTCCTTTATTATTATTATCCAACAAATGAAGGGATACAACCTACAACAAACCCGTTGTAACTTCCTCTTCTTTCTCTCACAATATCCTATCTTAGAATACAATATTTTCCATAATGCATAGCCACAATACATTTCCCTCATAACAGAGGGTTGCCTTCTAGGCCAAAAAACCCTAACATAATTTCTACCGTTAGATTTGTGACCTTATAATGAACGATCCAGATTTACAATGAAATTACAATATACATTTACAAGGAAATTTTTACTTCAAGGGCTTCGTCCTCGAACTCCGCAGAGGGGGTAACGCCCCTTTGCACTCCCCCACGTGGAAGAGTGTACATAATTTTGGGGTGTAAATACTTCATGGGGTATAAAAACGACTGAAAACAAAATACCTTTGAATCATGAAGATAATCAGACTCCACAACCAACAATCTCTCACTTTGAGACTGATATCAACAACTCCAACGTTGTTGTATATGCTAGACTCTAAACCTTCTTGAACTTGGCAAATTTCTCATTTTCATCTTCATCTTCATACTTGAAGACCAACTGAAACTAAGCAGGAACTCAATTTCACCCTGGTTACTCCCTTTGTTAACATGTTTGCAGGATTCTAGCTAGTGTGTATCTTTTCAAACTTCAAATGTCCATCTTCCAAGGTGAATCATATGAAGTGGTACCTCAAATGTATATGCTTAGTCTTCGAATGGAAGATTGAGTTCTTTGCAAGATGAATGATACTCTCATTGTCACAGTACAACTTGCTATTCTCCCGCTTCTTTCCCAATTCCTCCATAAACCTCTGTAACCAAATCATCTCTTTACTAACCTCTATAGCAACAACATACTCTATCTCTGTTGTTGAAAGTGCAACTACCTTTTACAGTTTCAAAATCCAACTTACTATTGTTCCACCTATAGTAGAAACATACCCTGTGGTGCTCCTCTTGCTTTCTTTATCACCTGTCATATCTAAATAAACATATCCCTATAGAAAAGTGTCTAAACCTCCAAAACATAATGCATGAGTAGAAGTACCTCTCAAATACTTGAGAATCCACTTTACTACCTCCCAATGTTATTTACCTGGATTGTTCATATACCTACTCACAACTCCCACTCCATGTGCAATATTTGGTCTTGTGCAAACCATTTCATACATCAAGCTGCCAATTGTTGATGAATAAGGGACCCTGGACATGTATTCTATCTCCTCCTATGTCTTGGGACACATTTCCTTATTTAATTTGAAATGGCTGGACAAAGGTGTACTAACTAGTTTTGCATTTTGCATTCTAAACCTCTCCAACACCTTTTCTATGTACTCACCCTAAGACAATGTCAATTTGAGATTTTCTTGTCTCTTGTTATTCTCATACCAAGGATTTTCTTTGCAGCACCCAAATCCTTCATTGCAAATGAATTATCTAATTTCTTCTTGAGCACATCTATATCCTTCATGTTAGACCCATCAACAAGCATGTCATCTACATACAATAGCAAGATAATATAGCTTCCATTTTCTAGCCTTTTAAAATAAACACAGTGATCAAAATGACATCTACTATAACTCTATTATGTCATAAACCTGTCAAACTTCAAATACCACTGCCTTGGAGCTTTTTTTAGTCCATACAAGCTCTTCTTCAACCTGCATACTAAATTATCCTTCTCTTTGACCTCATACCCCTGTGGTTGTTGCATATAAATCTCTTCATCCAAATCCCCACGGAGAAAACTTGTTTTTACATATAATTGTTCAAGATGCAAATATTCTACTGCCACAAGACTTAAAATAGTCCTAATTGAAGTCATTTTAACAACAAGAGAAAATATTTCATCAAAATATATACCTTTCTTTTGTGCAAACCCCTTTACAACAAGTCTAGCCTTATACCACTTTTCTCCTCCATCTTCTTCCTTCAACTTGTAAAACCATTTATTCTACAATGCTTTTTTTCTTGAAAGAAATTGAACCAAGTCCCAAGTCTGGTTATTTACCAAGGAATCGATTTCCTCCTTCATGCCTTGCTCCCACTTCTTTTTTGTGTCTACCTGCGTTGCCTCTTCGTAACATTTTGGTTCACCAAAATCAATCAACAATAAATAATACAATGAAGGAGAGTATCATTCAGGGGGTATACTTAACCTGGTAGATATTCTGACCACACTTGCAGGAGTTTGAGGTACATGTTTCTCATGTTGTTGTACATTTTTATTTTCTGGTTCCTTTAGAATTTGTTTTCAAGTGATCTCATCAAGCACTGTGTACTATGGTTTTTCTTTTTCCTGTTTCTTTCCCTGCAACTGATCTTTGTACATGAACTTCTCATTGAATATGACATCTCTACTCCTAATGATTTTGATATTTTCATAATCCCATAAGAGATAACCAAAATCATTAACATTGTATCCAATAAAGGTACACTTCTTGGATTTTTCCTCAAGCTTTGTTCTATTTTATTTATCAATATGGACAAATGCTTCACAACTGAAAGTCTTCAAAAAAAAATAGTTTACCTTTCTTTCTGTCCATGCCTCCTCTGGAATTCTACAATCCAAATATCTTGAAGGTCCTCTGTTTCTTAAGTAAACAACAGTATCTACAACATCTTCCTAGAACTGTAAGGGCAAACCAGTATGCAATCTCATACTCCTTCCACACTCCATGATTGTCTTGTTCATCCTTTCTGACACACCATTTTCTTGTGGTGTTCTTGGAATTGTCTTCTCTCTACGAATCCCATGGTATGAACAGTAATCATCAAACTCCTTGCTGCAATATTCACCTCCATTATCTTATCCGAGACACTTCAACTTTTTTCCTGTCTCATTCTCAACCGAATCTTTCCATTTCTTAAAAGTATCAAAAACATCAGATTTTTGTTGAATGCAATACACCCAAGTTTTTCTAGTTGCATCATCAATAAAATTAACATAATAATGAGAGCCACCAAGAGATGATACCTGAGTTGGCCTCCATACATCTGTATGCAGAAGCTCTAACCTTTCATTCTTCTTTTCTTTTCTGACTCTGAGAATGTAATATACCAAATATAAAATGTATGCATAACAGAAATAAAATGCTAGAAATGGCAGAATAACAAAAATATAACCAGAACATTCACCACAATAGCACTGGAATGATAAGAGAATAATAACAAAAATAACACTTTGAATCTAAAAGAAATGTTCATGGGCCTCTTTGAGGGGGAAACCTCCAGTTGAGAAGATCTCTATTACAATAATATCCAAGATAGGGTTCTCATACCCTCGACTCATATTTATACTAAAAAGAAGCATCTAGAGGAAGATCCTTTTAGAAGTGGAAGTTTCTATTAGGTCTTCTTATATTTGCCTTATTCTATTTTATTGAAAGGCCTTATTAATATTGACCTTTATTACATCCGAATATATTGTTCTACCTAGTGCGGGTTAGGACCCTAACATGTCCGCCTCCTTAAAAATAGCCTTGTCCTCAAGGCTTGAGATGAGGAAATTGTTGCAGAATGGTAGTTGGTTCCCAAGTGGCATCTGTTGGAGATGTATCTTTCCACTAGACTAGCACTTCCTTGATGGTTCTCTGACATAGGCGATGCTCACGCTGGTCCAAAACTACTTCTATCTATAGCCAAATGGATCCTTCTTCAACTAACTCTGGAAGGTTGGTTTGAATTTGGAATTTAGCTCCAATCACCTTCTTTAAGCATGAAACATGAAAAACAGGATGTAGCTTCGAATGGCTGGGCAAAGCTAACTGATAGGCTAATTGTGCCACACGCTTGAGAATGGTTAAGGACCATAAAATTTGGGCGCTAGCTTCTGACAATGCTTGGCCTTGAGGAAAGTTTTCTTGTAAGGTTGCAGTCAAAGAAACACCTGATCCCCTTCTGCAAATTGACGTTCAGAGTGACCTTGATCTACTTGTTGCTTCATGCGATTTTGTGCCATGAACAAATTCTCTTTGAGTGTACAGAGAATAGCCTCTCGAGCTGTAAGTGTTAGGTCAACTGCCTGGACCTTCAAGGCACTTGGTAAGTATGAGAGAACTAAAGGTGGCTTCTGTCCATATACTGCTTCAAAAGGAGTGATGTGTGTAGCTATATGGTATGAAGTGTTGTACCACCATTCAGCTAGAGGTAACCATTGAGCCCACTGATTTTGCTTTTCTGAGGCAAAACACCTCAAATGTGTTTCCAAACACTTGTTGACAACTTTCGTTTGGCCATCATTCTAGGGATGATAAGTTGTGTTGAGATGCAATTTGGTGCCTTGTATCTTGAACAGTTCTTGCCAAAAATTGCTTGTGAAAGTTGGGTTGCGATCAGAAACAATAGAGTGCGGCATGCCATGAAGCTTGAAGACCTGATCCATGAAAATTTGAGCCACCGTGGATGCTGTAAATGGGTGTTGAAGGGCATAGAAATGAGCATACTTGGAAAGGCGATCAACAACCACCATGATGATTGATTTATTTCCTGATTTAGGTAAGCCGGTAATAAAATCCATACAGATATCCTTCCAAATAGTAGGTGGAATCAGGAGCAGTTGTAGTGTGCCTAGAGATTTGACTGTTTCTCCCTTGTTGCATTGACATACATCACATTCAATGAAAAAATTACGAATGTCCTGTTTCATACCATCCCAGAAAAAGGAACGTTTGGTGAACCCATAGTACCCTGTTGTGGGTGTAGCATGAAGCTAGAAAGTACCGTGGATTTAATCTTTGATTGTTTACTTAAATACAAATGCCCTTTGTATCGAAGTTCATCATGGAGCCAAGAGTACCTTGGGGAAGCTGGAGCATTGGACTGCAATTGTTGGATCAGCTGCGAACTTTTGGTATCTTATAGCCATTTCTGGCGAACGGCTTGGAGCCAATCCAAGACAATGAATGAAAGAGAAAAAAGGGATCCTTCATCTTCATATTTGCGGGAAAGTGAATCCGCAACCACATTTTCTTTGCCTTTCTTGTAAATGATCTCATAATCATATCCAAAGAGCTTAGTCGCCCATTTTTGTTGTTCTGGGGAGGAAATGTGTTGTTCCAGGAAATACTTGAGGCTTTGATGGTCTGTCTTTACTTGGAAACATTGCCCCAATATATAAGGGTGCCACCGATCAAAGACATGCATAATAGCCAACATTTCCTTTTCATGGATGGATTTGCCCAGATTTATTTCAGATAGTTGCTTTTTGGTAAAGGCCAAAGGTCGACCCTCTTGCATAAGGACAACACCAATTCCTTTCCCTAAGGCATCACATTCCAACACAAAGGTCTTTGTGAAATCGGGAAGGGCGAGGACTAGAGCGGTGCACATGGCCATCTTCAAGGTTTGAAAAGCTTGAGCAGCGGCTGGAGTCCAAGTGAAAGAGTTCTTTTTTAGGAGAGCAGTAAGAGGTGTTGCAATCTTCCCATAATTCTTAACAAACTTGCGATAATACCATGTTAAGCCCAGAAATCCACACAAGCTCTTAAGAGTCTTTGGGTGAGGCTAGTCTTTCATAGATTCAATCTTTTTAGGATCCACCCTGATGCCATCCTTGCCAACCAGATGACCCAAGTATTCTACTTCTGAGGCACCAAAAGCACATTTAGACTGTTTCAGGAAAAGTTGGTGCTGAGAGAGTAGATGGAGAACTCGATCCACATGAGCAAGATGGTATGTCTAGGTTTTTCTATAAATGAGGATATCATCAAAAAAAAATAAGACAAAATGGTGGAGAAAAGGGTGGAAGACATGATTCATGAGGCTTTGGAAGGTGGAGGGGGCATTACACAAGCCAAAGGGCATGACCAAAAACTCATAGTGGCCCTCATGATTTCTAAAGGCAGTCTTGGGAATGTCTGCCTCTTTCATACGTATCTCATGGTAGCCCAAACGAAGATCCAGTTTAGTGAAGAATTGGGCGCCACTCAATTCATCCAGGAGGTCATCAATGAAAGGAATGGGGAATTTGTCTTTGATGGTAAGTTTGTTGAGGGCACAAAAGTCAGGACACATTTGCCAAGAACCTTCTTTCTTTAGGACCATGACCATAGGAGAATAGTAGGGGCTTGTATTAAGGCGGATAACGCCTGCATTAAGGAGTTCCTGGACCATTTTCTCAATTTCATTTTTTTGGGAAAAGGGGTGACGATACAGACAGATATTGGGAGGAAGGCTTCAGGGTACAAGGGGAATGGATTGATCATGAACACCATGAGAAGGAGGGAGTCCTTGGGGAGTGGAAAATACCAATTGATGTGTAGAAAGGATGGCCTGGAGGTCTTGCGGTACTGAGGGTGTCTTTGTTGCTTGTATGGCATGGAGTTGGGTGATAACACCAGAATGACCTTTTTTGAGAATCTTTTCCATGCGATGGGAACTAATGATCTCAGTTGAACTGACGATGATGCCTTGGAACTTATATTGGTGGCCCTCCTGTTCAAATTGCATGGTTAAGTCTTTAAAATCCATGATAATGGGACCCATGGTCCTTAGCCAGTCTGCACCTAACACAATATCACAACCTCCCATGTCGATAGAAAACATATGGGATTTCAGGTGGTAGCCACAAATTTGAAGATGCACATTTTCACAATGCCCTCCACATTTCATGGAACCAACATTGGCAATCATGATTTGGAAATTATTGACGACATGGATGTAGCAATGAGTTTCTTGGGCAATGCGGCGATGAATAAAATTATGGGTGCTACCACTATCAACCAGAATAATGACCTTTCAATTCTTGATGTAACCGATTAGCTTGAGGGTTTGGGGAGCGGAGAATCTAGTGAGAGCATTGAGGGAAATGACTAGTTCTACTTCGAGGGGGTCTGAGGGAGGGGTTATGTCAGTGGATTTAGGTGACTCAGACACAAGGGGAGTTTCTACGTCCTCTTCCAAAATATCCTCGAAGATGGCCATAAAAATCTTTGGTTCTTTACACTTGTGGCTCTGCAAATATTTGTCATCACAGTTATTGCAAAGGTCTTTGAGTTGGCATTCAGCCATTTCAACCCTGGTCAATTTTTACATCTTTAGTGGAGTAGAGGGAGTAGTGGGATTTACTGGTTTAGGGCGAGGGATAAAGGAGGGTTTTTAGTTTTTAGAGGATACAACATGTTGTGCTTCTTTATCTCTTTTAGTAGCCTCCACCCAACTCTGAGGCCGAGCCATGAGGACATGGGCCCGAATCTCATCCTTGAGGCCGCTGATAAAACACTCTCGGAAAAAGGCATCAGACATGCCCTCTATTCTAAAAGCTAGGTGCTCAAAGGAAGCTATAAAGTCTTCCATTGTTCCTAATTGTTTCAACTTTGTCAAATGGCCCAAATGGTTGGTGTCAGTGTCAAAGCGTTCATAAATCTCTGCCACAAAGTGTGTCCAAGCAATATACCTTGGACAAGAACTTTTTCTCCATTTCCACCATTCTTGATCTAGATGGAGAACACCATAACGGAGTTTGGCCAAGTCATCTGTAATTCTATATAAAGAGAAATAATGTTCCATTTGCATTACCCAACCAGTGGGGTTCGAGCCATCAAATTTGGTCACATCCATCCGCAGAAGGCGTAGGTCACGTTAAAATTGATGGTTCTAAAATTTATTGGAATGAGAAGAATGGTCACCTTTAGGATGTGGAGGTGAGGAAGAGGAAGGGTTATCTGTAGGGATATGCATTTTGGTGCAGAGAGCCAAAAAGACTGATTCAAGTTGGGTGGTGAGGTCTTTCTTGATTTCCTCCATTGAGGACTGCATGGTTGTATTGATGGCTGCAACATTGGCACTGAGTTGTTTCACTTCTTATTGGGTTTCGATAAGACCAGATTGCAAGGTGTTGAAGTGAGCTTCCAAGTCTCGGCTACGTGTATGGGCCATGAGGATGGGGGAACTAAAAAGGAGCGGGTGGGATCAAATTTTTTTCCGAAAAATGATATGGATGAATGTGATAAGGGCGAAGACATGAATCCAATGGAATAGGTCTCAAATAATGGTGAAAAAATTTTGAAACTTTTTTTTTTTTTACACTTGTGGAGTTATACTCTAGTCTAAAGAATACTGTAGAGAGGAAATTCCCAAATGCTTAACCAGAAAGAAATGTTTATTTAATTGGAAACCTGAACACAGTTGCGTGGAAATAGATCTTGTTTGTTTTAATTTGTTTATGTTTCTGTCCCAAAGGTTTAGGTATTCAAGAGTTCTACAGACAAGGGTTTTCCCTATGCTATAGCTCTCTGATATACGTTCCGGGTACAACAGTAGTAAACGACCCAATATCTCAGGGCACTAACTAAGGAGGATAGACCATACCCTTAGCTGTATTACCCGACTACCCAGGTACTAGAGAGTATCTTCCCAAGTGTTTTTCTCGGTGACACTATAGCAGTCAGGCGGCCGATCGGTTTATCTAAAGAGGGCTTCAGGTAATCAAGGCTGATTTGTACACAGGTGTCGTCTGATGTGCTACCACTCAAAGGGGTACCAACAGGGATTACAAGGGTGGCCAACATATGTCTACTTAAGTACCACTTGTATTTCCTGCGTGTATGAATCCCTCAACCGTGGGTTTATGCGTGTAACGACAAATCTTTGTGGCTTAAAGACGCTGGAATATGTCTCTACCCTGAAAAAAAAAATTAACCCACACTTTCTACTGAGGAAAGTGCTCTGATACCACTTGTAATATACCAGATATAAAATGTGTACAAAACAAAAATAAAATGCTAGAAATGGCAAAATGACAGCAATATAACCAGAACATTCACCACAATAGCACTGAAATGATAAGAGAATAATAATAGAAATAGCACTTTGAATCTGAAAGCAATGTTCATGGGCCTCTTCAAGGGGGAAACCTCCAGTTGAGCAGAGCTCTATTACAATAATATCCAAGATAGGGTTCTCATACCCTCGACTCCTATTTATACTAAAAAGAAGCATCTAGAGGAAGATCCTTCTAGAAGCAGAAGCTTCTATTAGATCTTCTTACATCTGCCTTATTTTATTTTATTGAAAGGCCTTATTAATATTGACCTTTATTACATACGAATATATTGTTCTACCTAGTGTGGGTTAGGACCCTAACAAAGAACTCTGACTCTCTTCTGTTTTCCATAAACGCAATGCTCACAAAAGTCCAAATCAATTTGTTTAAGATATGGCAACAAATTTCTTTTGTGAAGTATCTTCATTCCCTTCTCACTCATGTGTCCCAACCTATGATGCCACAATGTTGTATCCATTCCTATAGAAGCTAAAGAATAGAAGAGTCAGTATTACCAGTACATAAATACAATGTACCTACCTTCTCTCCTTTTTCTATCACCAATGATCCTTTGATGACCTTCCATGTCTTATCTGTAAATATGGATATACAACCTTCACTTGCCAACTGCCTTATTGAAATTAATTTTTTCCTTAAATCTGGAACATGTCTTACCTCTTTCAACAACCATTGGTTTCCATTGCTTTGCTTTATTTTTACCTTTCCCATTCCAACCATTTTGCATGGTGCATCATCACCCAAATGAACCTGTCCAAAATCACCTTGAACATAATCTAGAAAATGTTTCTTATGGGGTGTGGCATGAAATGAAGCCCCTGAATCTACCACCCAAGACTCATAAATATTATCTAAGGAAAGAATCAAAGCATCTTGTAACACATCACCTGTTACATTTGCTTATTGATTTCTCTCCTGATGTCCATCTCTTTGTTTCTTTAGAGCTCTACAATCTTTCTTCAAATGTCCTTTCTTCCAACAATTCCAACACTCTATCTTTCCAAGTCTAGATTTGGATCTGCCCTTTCTAGAATTCCCACAGTTCCCTGAATCTTTTCCTCTATCCTTTTTTCTTCCCTTGTTCTCCATGTTCAATGCATTACCTGATGTCTCACCTGTGTTTTTCCATCGCATTTCCTCAGTAAGGATAACACCAACAACATCATCAAATTTTAAAGTATTTGAACCAGAGACAGAGTTACTTACAGCCAAAGTTGTTCCATCTTTCTAGAAATGAACACAAGATTAGAAGAGCCCTGACCTCATCATCAAAGTCCACTTTTATAGAAATTAGTTGATTAGTAACTATATTAAAATCATTTAAATGATCTGCAACAGACTCACCTTATGACATCTTCATATTAACTAATCTCTTCATTAGAAATACCTTATTGGACGTCGATGGATTTTCATACAACTTAGCCAATGCATCCATCAAAGCCTTTATTGTCTTTTCTTTCAAAATATTGAAAGCCAACGATGCGGCTAGGCTCAGCCGTATCATTCCTAGAGCCTTTATGTCAAGAATCTCCCATTCTTTATCCTTCATGGTCATTAACTTCTTTGCTACTCCAACCAATGGTAGGAATAGATCCTTTTGATATAAATAATCTTCCATCTGCATTTCCATAACTGGTAGTTTTGGCCGGTAAATTTCTCGACCCTAAGCTTTCCATATTCCGACATTGCTCCCACACGAACCAAGAACCCTCTTTTCCTGTGATTTATCTTTTTCTCTGATACCAGTTGTTACAAAAACAGGATCGCAGAGCAATAAAATAAAACAAATGCAGAAATAAAACAAAGAAAATACACAGTACAATAGAGACATAGATATACATGGTTCACCCAGTGTGGGCTACATCCACCAGAGAAATTTTCAGGTCCTTCCTTTATTATTATCCAACAAATGAAGGGATATAACCTACATCAAACCTGTTGTAACTTCCTCTTCTTTCTCTCACAGTCTCCTATCTCATAATACAATATTCGCCATAATGCATAGCTGCAATACATTTCCCTCATAACATAGGGTTTCCTTATAGGGAAAAAAACCCTTACATAATTTCTATCGTTAGATCTACGACCTTATAATGAATGGTCCAGATTTACAATGAAATTACAATATACATTTACAAGGCAATTTTTCCTTCGAGGGGCCACTTGCCCCCAGACCCCGTAGAGGGGGTAACCCCCCTATGCACTCCCCACATGGAAGAGTGTACATAATTTTGCGGTGTAAAAACTTCATGGGGTATAAACACGGCTGAAAACAAAATACCTCTGAATGAGGAAGATAATCAGGCTCCACAAGAAACATAATTGTTTAGGCTACAGGGCACCTAATTACATCTTAACACAACTTATCATCCCCAAACTAATGGTGAAATTAAAGTTGTCAACAAGTGTTTGGAAACATATTTGAGGTGTTTTGCATCGAAAAGGAAAAATCAGTGAGCTCAATGGTTACCACTAGTTGAATAGTGGTACAACACTTCTTACCATGCAACTACCCGCATGACTCCTTTTGAAGCAGTATATGGATAAAATCCACCTTCAGTTCTCTCACACTTGTCAGGTGTCTCGAAGGTCCAGGTGGTTGAACAAATGATTACAATTTGAGAGGCTATTCTCCATACCCTTAAAGAGATTTTTTTTATGGTCCAGAATCGCATGAAGCAATAGGCAGACCAAGGTCGCTCTGAACGTCAATTTATTGAAGGAGACCAGGTGTTTCTTCAACTGCAACCTTATAAGCAAACTTCCCTCAATGTTGACCATTGTCAGAAACTGGTGCCTAAATTTTATGGTCCTGATATTTTTTTCAAGTGTGTGGAACAGGTGGCCTATCAATTATCTTTGCCCAATCATTTTAAGCTCCATCGTGTTTTTCATGTCTCCTGATTAAAGAAGGTGATTGGAACTAAGTGACAAACTCAAACCATCCTTCCCGAGTTGGATGAAGAAGGCTCCATATGGTTGCAACCATAAACATTTTTGGACCAGCATGAGCGTCGTCTGCATCAGCGCACCATTAAGAAAGTGTTAGTCCAGTGGAAATATACAACTCCAACCGATGCCACTTGGGAACCAGCTACCATTCTGCAACAATTTCCTCGTCTCAAGACTTGAGGACAAGGTTGTTTTTAAAGGGGAGGACATGTTAGGGACATAACATCCCTAACCCCTCACGTAGGTAGAATATTATATTTCCATGTAATAAAGGCCAATATTAATAAGGCCTATCAATAAGGAAGAATAAGTCAAATGTAAGAAGACATAATAGAAGCTTTCTCTTCTAGAAGGATATTCCTCTAGATTATTCTTTTGGATAGACATATTTAGTATAAATAGAAGTAGAGGGTATGAGAAGTTTGGTCTTGGATATTATTGTAATAGAGCTCTTCTATGCTCGAGGTTTCCCCCTCGAAGAGGCAAGTGAACATTGCTATCATTAATCAAGGTGCTATATTTGGTGTTACTCTAGTATTATTCTGGTGTTGTTCTGGTTATATCATTTTGTTCTTCCATTTCTAGCTAACATATTTATGTTCTGCATACTATTTTATATCTGGAATACTACAATGACGTGGAATTATTTCCCTCATAGAGTATATCTCCTATCTGGGAATGAAAAACACGTAAAATATTGGTAACACTCTATGTGGGATGTCATTCTTCAAAATCATAAATGTGCAAACCTACAAATAAATATATAAGCCACATTAAGAATCCATTTAAGCTAGGGCATTCATATTTCAATACTTCAGTACAAAATTTGTCAATTCTTATAAACTAATGATCACGTGCAATTTAGTCCAATTTGAGGAATTTTTTTCTTGTTTGACAACACTCTTTGAGGATTTCCTTGTGCTTATACACATGAGGTATGAGAACCTCCTCCACTTTTTCACCATGTTGGCTCCTCTTAAATGCCATTACTACACCTTTCCAATGGGATTTTAAATCATCTAGTCTTATTTTTTTCCCAAATTTGATTCCTTGATGGATGGAAAGTAACCCAAGATCCAATGGACACCTGTAACATGATTCAGTTATCCATTTCATCCTTTGCATTCTCTATTATAATAGTTTCCAACTTTACTGAAGATATGCGAGTGCCCATTTCACTACAAGAAATATACCAAAGATCCATAGGAAAAAGTTAACAAGAAATTCAATTCAACAACATTGCAAAGTATCTAAAATGGAATTCCTATATGTCTTAAGGCTTAAACTATTTCTTCTTATAAGCACCGGTAATGAAAATCCAGAGTTGATTTATGTCCATGCTCAAGTGCCAACTAATTGTGTGTTTATTATATACATTGTTGAATATCAACCAAAATGTCTATGACCAACTTAGTTTTTACCTCCTCAACAATATGGTTATCCAAGAAATATATAAGGATTAACATGGTGTTAGGGGGTTGCAGAAAAATATCCACTCATGTGCCACCACCTTTGTAATTTTGGTATTTCAAATTAGAAATTGTCATAGACCAATGATTGAATGATTGATGTTGTGACAAAGTGTTTAGGATATTTTTTATACATAGTGATTGCATATTAGATATGAATTATGAGAAAATTCACCAAATCAAAGATTTCTAGTGTTTGAAAAACGCATGCCCCAATAGCAGAATCCAACATGCATCAATAAATTTAATACCAGCAGCTTACAACAATCTCTATAAGGGATGCACCACAATATTTCCTTGCACTCATGTTCATTAGTAAGCTTAATGTTGTGCCCCTTATCATATGGGGTAAAGATGTGAGACGTACATTGCATGTTGATTGTAACATAGTATCTCTCCATCCTTTTTTTTCAAAAGAAAAAAATCACATTTTGAATTCAAAGTGAGAATAAAAAGTACAATGTTCATGTACTGAAGGCACTATATAGGGAAATTGAGAAATAACTAAAAGAACTTCTCCATTTTCTCATATTTTCTAGGCCAAAATAGCCATTAGACCTCAAAATTTTAAAATAAGTCACTGATTAAATCCCCTTTCTATTTGATTGGAAGGAACTCATAGTTGTTGGTTCG
>ML797524.1:80695-95772 GCA_009831015.1 Picea engelmannii
ACTGTGGGATGAAGAACAACTTAGAAACATTGGAAACTCAATTGGAACCCTTGTGTGTTTTAAAAATCGATTTTTCTCCAAATTGATTGGGGTGGTGACAAGATTATGTATTGAAATGGAACTAAGGTGAGGGATTCTAGAGTTGATGGACATTATTTATGGAAAATGGAATCATAGGAAAAATTTGGATAAACAAAATATCCCTTTTTTATAGCATCTCTATGGCTACCATGGTTATCTCAAGTAAGAAATCCCATTAAGGAGATTAAGTAATCTTGGAAGTGGTAGGCGAGGAGATTCATTATAAAACCCTCAAGATTATCCCATTTCCCATAGTGGGGGTGATGTCAAAAGAAATCTATCAAGTGATGGTGAGAAAATCTCAAATTTTGGCTCAATTTTCCCTCAGCTAAATCTAATGGATGACAGGAACAACCAATTGATAATACACTTCCCACATTGAAGGATGTTTATGGGAAGGGGAATATTAGTTTTAGGGATACATCAAATTCTAATCATCTTCATGTGTTGATGCATGGAAGGAGAATTAGTTCTAAATTAGGGTCTACTAGGGTCTATTGGCTCTCGTATGGCCAAAAAGGAATGCACTCTTCATAAGGGACTAGGCCTTCCTCCCTCTTCTATTACATCACAAGATCAAGATGGAATTTACTTGCTAAAAAACTTGAGAAGAGATAAGGAATATATAGATCCTTCTAAGTAGACTGAATATATTGAGGTATGTCAAGAGGGCCTCATCATCGAAACAGTTTCTACTATCCCTTCCACTCCATAAAAATCCTTTGATGGAAAAAGTGAAAAAAGGTACTGCGAGATCATGTAAACAATTTATTTATAACTCTCATGATGGAGAAGTAGCAAGGGGAATCCAGCTGGATGGAGATAACCTTGTGATTGGCACAACCCATGAAAGGAAATCATATATTATTCTAAAAAATAAAAAGGTTGAGAGAGAGGCAACAGTTGTGAAGTGAAGGGAAACATTTAAGGCCCTTGGAGAAATAACAAACCTCAAAAGGGTCAAACAATGCTCATCTTATCTATAAATATCCCTAGGCTTAGCATTAACCATAGAAAAAGTTAGGACCTAGCATTAACCATATCTCATCCTACCCTGCAATGGTTAGGACCTCCAAGATACATAAGCAACGCTCAAGCCCAGGTTCCCATCTATTTTAACCATTTAAGGTCTCAGGGTTGGCGACTGTTCTAAGGAACATGGAGGTGTGTACATCCCGACCGACACAAGCAGACCAAGAAATGAAATCAATACAACCAAGCACAACAAACCGAGAACAACCCCATCCTCTACGGAAGGCGCAAGACAAGGACTCAGACAACGACCAACCAATATTAAGACAAGAATTTGTCTATGACTCAATAGTGATTGATTACAACCAAATACTCCATTTAATTCCATTAACCGTCGAGTACATTTAGCATAAGGAAAAATCTAATTAATCTCAATCACTCCTTTATTAAGTCATAAAATCTTATTGCACTTAGTTCAAGGACAATACATTTGTAAGCTATCACTAGTAGTAAAAATGGTAATAGCTTCGCCATGAATATATAAAGGTCAAGATTTTATGGAAAGAAAAATAAATCTATTCCGTTATAACAATATAAAACAAGACAGCGGTAAGTAACCATCATTCCCTTTTGAAGAACTTGTTCTCAAATTTAACGAAATCAATATTATGTTTAACTCTAGCATCTCCACTAAATATTCTTCATGGGTAATAAATGTCCAAAGGTGACTATTGTTCCGGCGTGAAAATGAAGGTGATTAAAATTACATTAAATTTACATTTCCTGCTAACTAACACTTTAACATTACACTTGCTTATGTTGCTATAACATTGCCCTAAAACTAATCAGCATTACATTGTTTATCAAACTAAATTGCAACAGAAAATCAACAAATGCATTCCTGTATCTAACACTAACCTTACATTTTCTTTTTATATTAAAATAATTTGCCAATGGAGTAACCATAAAATTTTACATTACAGCGACATTCACCTACTTAAAGAATCGACAGAATACTACTGTTCATAAATCATAAACATTTAATTAAGACCATATCTTTATGTGTTACTAAAACGAGATTCCTTAAGGCTGCATTACATGTTTTGACACTATTTCTGTTATCACTAAATAAAACCTACGACAGTTTGGGGGGCGCACCAGACTGAATGGGCACATGATGCGCTTAGGCCAGAATCACGGGGTCTCTACATCAATCAACCTAACAGAATTTATTCGTTCAATTACGGCCGAGTGGCAGAAGGCGTTTAGGTAGAAGGGGTACGTGGGACCTCTGCCATGCATCACGCATGGGGTGGTTGTCACAGTACATTCGGGAATTGGCTGCTCTAGCATTCTGTTCAAGTTGGATTAGAAGTTTTACAACCACAAACTGGGTTCCTTAATGGAGAATTATGGGACTTCCGCGCCCATGCAAAAGTCTGACAAGCAACCTCACTGTCAAAAGAATGCCTTGAACTGTGGATAAATTAGCTTCCATTAAGACTTAACCCTAAATACTCACTGGAGCAAATTAAGGGCGCAACCATCTCGGCGATCCAAGCATAACCTACCAATGCATGCTGATTGGCTGGTTGACCTAAATGCTAACGCACACCAGCAGGGTTCCAACCATCAGTTCGTGTTGATTCCCCCTTAATTGGATTTTATTTATCTACAGAGTTAACGTCTGAAATTCAGAGTTTATCCAACTGCAAAAAAAAATTAGAAGAAAAACCCACCTCATGAGTGGTGAACAATCGACTAAGGGTTACCATGCGCTGAGGCAGTTGGCAGAGGGCGCAATGATCTGAACCACAACAGGGTCAAAGGGAGAACGCTCCAAGGAGGGCAGGGAGTGAATGTTGGGTAAAAGTCTAAAATCCACTATCACAGATAACCTACCTTAACTGTTGAAGAGGGTACAACGTCCGATAAAATAGCTGCTACACCTCCCAACTCCTGTCCGCTCTGAGGCGCACGTACCTCAAACACTGGCAAAAACGGAAGGGAGAACTCAGATGGACGTGAATCGGGCAAGGCACCTTGATAAGGCCGAGAGGGTGAGTGTAAATACTGGTGGCATAACCTCATATGATCGGTCAGGATTCACTATCTAAGGTTTGTCGTATCCAGGATACCATTGTACAGTTAGAAAAAGGGGAAAAGAAAGGGTTGTCAAGTGAAATAAAACTTTGGAACGAGGGTAGGTAAATCCATCTCAACAGTAAGTTCGTTGTCAAGATTTTGACGCAAAAACGTGGTGCAAACGGTTGTCAACCAGAAGAGCACCTACCATGTCTAAATCGAATTCGGGGGGAAATTTATCAAGGAAACGTCGTAAAGCTTATCGTTGTCATTAACTGAATATGCCGAGAGGTAAGGTCAAGTAACGTTGTGCCCTTAACCTCCACTGACTGTAACAATCTATACAGCTGGGCAGTCAAAAGGGGGAAAAAGCTGGGTCAACGAAGGCTATACCTTTATTAATTTTATTTAAATTATGTCTGAGGGAAAAGGGGAGAAGCAGGCCCGGCAGAAGAAGGACGTTGGGCAGAAGGCCTTCGATTAATTAGAACACAGAACCCAGAAAAAAAAAAATTCAACAGACGCAACAAAAAGGGTTTTACAACTCTGCCGATAACATATCAGAAATTTGCTGAACCACTTTTCAGACAAAAAAAGTATTCCATTCAACACAGACCTCTACTTCTATCCCGAATAAGTTTCATAATACAACGCACATAAACTACCAGCGATAAACAATTTCAATAAATTTCAAACGAAACTTTGATAAGTCTATCTAATATTTTTCAAATCAATAAGCATTCCAAGCGTAAGTCCAAATAATTCTACTCTACAAATTATAGGAGCATACCTTTGCCTCTTTGCCTGCCTCGAATGATGTCTGCGCACTCCTTGCCACTCCCGTTTGTCGACCGTCGACACCTCACCGGTACCTCCCAGCCAATTGCTAGGGATAATCTGCTTCCCCCTTTGCCCCCCAAGCCGCAAAAGGGCCACACACTATGCCGATGGTATGTCTAGCTTCCCAGCTTGCCTCGCAAGGCCGAGCTACCACTCCTATTTGAGCTGGAAAATCCCAACTCCCCACAAGTAATCAGTCAAGTCACAAATCCGGCAGCATAATGTTACACTAATAGTCGATCCCCTTTTTCCTCATCTTCACTTTCTTTTATATAGTTTTTGGAACCTCCAACTTTCCCTAAATCACATTTAAATTAAGTTTTAATAAAAATATTCTAAATATTCCCCTTCACACAAGTGTCGTCCATCCCCCTCTTTCCTCCAATAATTATTTTCTTTAAATTTATTAATTGTCTCATTTCCCTCACCCACCTAGAGTTGCTCCTATATTTACTCCTAGGTGTTTCTAGATTCCCTCACAGTTTTAAATACTTTCCCCTAAAATGAAGTTGCTTATTAGTTCATTTTAGAAGGTTCTTAATTGCAGATTCCTTACTATGTTGACCTCGCTTTTTACCATAAGTTCCCATCTTTTCTTTATTATGTTTCCTCCATTACTTAGTTTCCTAATTCTTATTATTCCCTTCTTTCCCCTTTTTATAAAGCCAAAATGTCAGTTGTGCTATTTAATCTTTTCCTTTTATTATTAATTTAATATCTTTTTATACTTTCCCATGTTAAGAATTAATTTCTTCCTTGCAATTTTTTTAAATCCACTAGTTTTAATTAAATTCTTACTCTCTTCATTTACCCAAAGAATTTTATGAACACTAAACTATTACTTAAGTGGGTTTTAGTTTAAATTTTTATTTTTATTTTTATAGGGTCTTTTCTTAAGGTTAAACAAAATTTTACCCTAGAGAAGTTTTAGACTTAGATTTAGATTCTGAACGGGGCGACAATTATTTAGGGAAGTTGTTTAAGAATTTATTAATGTGTTAAAAGTATTAGGGCCATAGAGGCTTGTTCCTTCATCAACATCAACGCAACGTGCCCTTCAGGACGCACCACGTGCTCCAAGGGTGCCACTCTCCTTGTTCGTTTCTTTCGCGTGACATGCCCTTCAGGATGCACCACATACTCCAAGGGTGCCACTCGCTTCTTGTGTTTCTTTTGCACGACGTGCCCTTCAGGATGCACCACGTGCTCCAAGGGTGCCACTTGCTTCTTGTGTTTCTTTTGCATGACGTGCCCTTCAGGATGCACCATGTGCTCCAAGGGTGCCACTCGCCAACTTGACTGATTGGTAGACATCAATAACCCCTGGAGTCAACACTTCGCTAGATGAACTTGTGGGAGACTAAGGGATCTAAGGAATAAGACCCCTGCCTTATTGCACGCCCCTTAGAATCATCGTGAGCGATTGTCACAGTCTGCCCTCACAACATCGTGGATCCTCTCGAACTAGGTAATCGTTAACCTACAGTTCGAGCCACGACGGGAGTGCTACTAGGCTGTGGCAGGGCTGTTGTCCACACCTCTCCCTCAACCTCTCTGGAAATCGTGTGTTTCCCCTTTACTCCATATGTGAGTCTGGTCGGCAAGCTATCATCATCTTGCATCATCAACAATCATGTCAGAACATGTCCACATCATATCATCAAATCAATGAAATATCACAGTAAATAAATCAACCCAAATACCACACTCCCCGACTCAATACGGAGTCCAAGGGGTTCCATCGATGCCTCTGCATCCTCAAGGTCCAAAACCCTGCACACTCAATAAAACTGAGTCAATAACACCTGTCTATGTCAAGGCAATAAAACATCATGTAATCTATCATAACTCATCAATATCAAGGACAATAGTTTTAATATCATAATAGTCCAGATCACTTGCGAGCAAGTGTCCTCAAAGAATAAGTTTTCTCAGTGCACCAGAGCAGAATGTTACATACACCCCCTCTTGGTCTAAAATTCGTCTCGAAGTTTCATAGTATAAATGTCGAAATCAATGTATCACAGTATCATAAGTCTATCTATCAAACAAAAATGGAAACTATTGGTGCATATCATATGCGTCCTCCTAGGTCGCCGAGTGCGGACTATGACTGTCCCACTAAACCTTGACCTGATCTATAGTTCGACGTTGTAACTGTCGAACACGATGATCTAATATGCGGACCGGCTCAACCGTGAGCACTCCCTCGTTCGATACCTGCAAGGAACTCATGTCAATCACATGTGTAGGATCACTAATATAATGTCTCAAAACCGATACATGAAAAACATCATGCATACGCCTCAAAGAATCAGGCAAGGCTAGTCGATAGGCCACGAGCCCCTTTCTCTCCACAATCTCGAAAGGTCCCACGAACCTATGAGAGAGTTTAGCTCCCTTTCCAAACTTGATCAAACTCTTATGCGGTTTAACCCGCAAGAAGACTTGATCGCCAACCTCATAACTACGGTCAACTCGGTGTGCATCGACATAACTCTTATGTCGATCTTGCGCTTCTTTAATCCTTTGTCTTATGGTTTTCATTTGCTCTTCCATTTCTTGGATCGCTTCCGGTCCCACTAGGACCCTATCCTCAAGCTGATCCCAACTCAAGGGCGTCCGACATGGTTGCCCATAAAGAAACTCAAAAGGCACCATCTTAATGGTGCTCTGGTAACTGTTGTTGTAACCGAACTCTACTAGAGGCAAGAATTCCTCCCAACGCTTTTGTTGGTCCATCACGTACATGCACAACATCTCTTTCAAGGTTTGTTTCATTCGTTCTGTTTGTCCGTCAGTCTCTGGGTGATATGCAGTACTAAAGTTAAGTTGAGTTCCCAAGGCCTCTTGGAAACTCGTTTAAAATCGTCCAGTAAACACCAATCCTCGATTGGATATAATCCTCTTAGGCACGCCATGCAGCCTCACAATCTCACTGATGAAAACTCTAGCAATGTCAGGTGCCTGATACGTCATACACACAGGAATAAAGTGAGCACACTTTGTCAGAGTGTCTACTACTACAAAATCTTAGTCATGTCTCATTGCCGTCAGTGGAAATCCAACAATAAAATCCATCGAAATGACCTCCCATTTCGATTCCAGAATGGCATGTGGTTGAAGTAATCCTGTCGGGTGTCTTTGTTCAGCCTTTACCTGCTGACACTCTAGACATCTGGCCACATAGTTGACTATGTCAGCCTTCATTCCCCTCCAAAAGAATAAGGGCTTAAGGTCTTCCCTCATCTTCGTAACTCCCGGGTGAGCCATGTAAACTGCTCTGTGAGCCTCGCTCAGGATCAACATCCTCAACTCGTCATTTGGTGGTACGTAAATCCGACCTTTAAACCTCAATAACCCATCGCTATCAAATGAAAATCCCTCATATCGTGGTACCATCATGGTGTTTTGTCCGATAAAACCCTTGACCTCTTTGTACTAGTCATCATCACACTGTAAGGTGTGAATCTTATCACGTAGATTCGTCTGAAGGGGCAATACTGAAAAGATGCATCACCTCTGACTCAAAGCATCCACCACTCGGTTCACCGTTCCCTTTATGTAACTAATCTCAAAGTCGTACTCACTAAGCAATTCCGACCAACGCCATTGTCGCGCGTTCAGGTCACTTTGCGTAAAAATGTGTTGTAGTCCACAATGATCAGTCTTCAGTTCAAATTTTCATCCAACAAGGTAGTGTCTCCAAACCTTCAAGGCGTATATGATGGCTAATAACTCCAAATCATGCGTCACATAGTTTTCCTCATGCCTTCTCAGTTTTCTCGAAATGTAAGCAATCACTCGTTCGTCTTGCATCAAGACTCCGCCTAAACCTTCCTTGGATGCGTCCGTGCATACGAAGAAGTCCGCGTCCATGTCAGCGACTTTTAGTATCGGCGTTGTAGTCAAAAACTCTTTAAGCCTCCGAAATGCTTCTGCACATTTCTTGGTCCAAATAAACTTCTTGTTTTTCTTCTGCAATTCCGTGATCGGATTTGCTATCTTCGAAAATCCCTCGACAAACCGTCGATAATATCCTGCTAAACCCATAAAGCTACACACTTCTATGACATTCGTCGGGACAGGACATTCCATAATAGCCTCGACCTTGGCTGGATCCACGGTGATACCTTCGCCGAAGATGACATGCCCTAAGTAGTGAATCCTCGATTGATAAAAAGAGAATTTGGACAATTTCCCATATAGTTTGTGCTCTCGCAAACACTGTAGTACCAAGCGCAAGTGCTTGTCATGCTCCTCTGTCATCCGAGAGTAGACCAAAATATCATCAATGAATACTTGGACGAACTTGTCCAAGTACTCGCGAAACACCCCGTTCATCAAACTCATAAATACTCCTGGGGCGTTTGTCAGTCCAAACGGTAAAATAGTAAACTCGTAATGTCCAAATATCGTCTTAAAGGTGGTCTTAGGGATGCCATCCTCCTTGATCCATAACTGGTGATACCCTAATCGCAAATCAATCTTGGAGAACACCGTCGCACCCTTCATTTGATTGAATAGATCATCAATTCTCAGAAAGGGATACTGATTATTGATCATAACCTTGTTCAGTTGATGGTAGTCAATGCAAAGCCTCCATGATTCATCCTTCTTTCGTATGAAAATGACAGGTGCTCCCCACGGTGACACACTAGGACATATCAATCCCAGGTCAAATAACTCCTTCAGTTGCATTTCCAACTCTTGAAACTCTGGGGTTGACATCCGATAAGGCGTTCTTCCTATCGGTTCGGTCCCCGGTTTCAGGTCTATGGTAAACTCCAATTCCCTTTCCGGCGAAATCCCAGGTAACTCCTCTGGAAATACATCCGCAAACTCCTTCACCACCGGAAGGTGTTCTAGACCTTCCGCTACTCCCTTCTCGTTTAGCACGAGGATTGCATAAAGCTTGCACGCCTTGCGCATACTCTTTCGTAACTGTAAGGAAGAGACGAACCTCAGGGAAACTCCCTAGTTCCGTCCTACAATCACATGTCTTTGTCCTTCGTCATCAACCAAGCTCAACTGTTTCGTCTTACAGTTGAGTATCGCCTCATGCAATTCCAACCAATCCATACCAATCATGACGTCGTAAGATCCTAAGATTGTGACGTACAGGTTGACCCTTGTGACAAACTCTCCCAGGTTAAGGGCACAGCCCATAACCTTTCCCCCAACCTTCTGTTTGGCTCCCGATGCCATATCCACGAAGCTAAAATCATCCTGTTCGACTGCCTTTACCTTAATCCTTTTTAGCGCTACACCAGAAATGAAACTCTCAGTAGCACTGGGATCTATCAAAACACTAAGGGTCTGGTCAACGACAGTACCTGCCGTCTCGAGCACAGTCGACTGATCCTCTGCCTGGCGGTTATTCACTGCTGCGTGAATCCGATGGGCCTTGCCCATATCTCCCACGGTCGTCTGTCTGGCTGATCCGGACGCTCTGGTCCTCTCCACCAGATAGTCGCGCTGGTAGTGTGGCTCCCAACACGTCCAACGCCCCTTCTTCGGCCCAGTATTCCTGGTACTCGAAGTAAAAGATGATGGCCCATCGGCCTGGAACCCAGGTCTGTTCTACTGAACAGGCCTAAACTACTGTTGTTGTGGGTGACGCTGCTGCTAATGCGGTGGTCCCTTATAAGACGTTCGTTGCTGAGGCAGCGCTCGCCGAGGTGTAGTGAAAGTGGATCCCCTCTGGAAGCCACGATATCCCGACATATGTCTCGCTAGTGTCTGGTGCTGTAGTGTTCCAGATGAACCCTGCCCTGCTGGTCTCGTTGGAGTCCTGGTCTGACCCCTACTGATAAGATCCTCCTCTACTATGAGGGCCTTCTGGATGGCATCGTGCAAGGTTTGAGGCATCAAGATCCTAAACTTTGCACGCAGGCTGCCATTAAGGAAAAACACGAACATGTTGACCTTGAGCTTCTCAGTGTTAAGGTGTGGAGCATACTGGAGCAACTCCATAAAACGTGCCTTGTACTCGGGCACCGTACGACCTCCTTGTCATAAAGCATTGAACTCATTGAGCTGACGCTCAATGAATTCCTCTGAAAGATACCTCTCTCGGAACCATTCCTTGAACAGTTCCCATGACACGTCCTCGACAGCCATGTTCAGCTACGGCAGGAGCATCTTCCACCATAGAAGAGCGCTCCCCTTCAGTTGAAAGCCCACCATGCGGACCTTCATGTTGGAGTTATAATCGCGAAGTTCAAAGAACATCGCCATGTTCTCCAACCATGCCTCGGCGGCTGCGTCGTCCGAGGCACCAAAGAACTCGGGAAATTTAACCTTCTTGATTTCACGATGAATGCTACGAGTAATGGCTGGTGCGCATGGAATAACCCCAGCGGGTGCCAACACCCTGGCCTCATCTCTGTCCAAGCGGTTGATCAGTGCCTCGAACATGTGCTGAAAAGATCTCATCATCCCAAACACATCGCCAACTGCTATCTGCTCCTGTCCGAGAACCTTCTCACCTCCCTGGGGGTTAGACCCCTCAGGCGTGGATGTTATTGGAGGCGTCATGCCTCCTCCCCTAGCACCCCGTCGTCTGCCTACGCTGCGTCCTCTAACCATGATCACCTGCACGCACACAATCAACTCGATCAACAACAGTATAATTAAATCAAATCATGTCATGAAAGCCATAGCAAATCCCAAGTCGTGGGTTGAACCTCGCTCTAATACCATATGTAACGATCCTCCTCATTACGGTGACAACCTCGTAAAACAAGTGCATTTTGTTTTTTTATGTGTGGATGAGTGCGTGTGTGCAAGGTTAATAAGTAAATTCGACCTCGCATCGCCATACGACAATGAACATGACGCATGCAATGCAATGACAACATAGAGATCTAAGACGCACATAAACCTCTCTAAGTAATGAACGACAACCGACAGACAATGATAAGACTGACTACCCACCCGTCCTACCCTGCAATGGTTAGGACCTCCAAGACACATAAGCAACGCTCAAGCCCAGGTTCCCATCTATTTAAACCATTTAAGGTCTCAGGGCTGGCGACTGTTCTGAGGAACATGGAAGTGTCTACATCCCGACCGACATAAGCAGACCAAGCAATGAAATCAATACAACCAAGCACAAGAAACCGAGAACAACCCCATCCTCTGCGGAAGGCGCAAGACAAGGACTCAGACAACGACCAACCATTATTAAGACAAGAATTTGTCTATGACTCAACAGTGATTGATTACAACCAAATACTCCATTTAATTCCATTAACCGTCGAGAACATTTAGCATAAGGAAAAATTTAATTAATCTCAATCCCTCCTTTATTAAGTCATAAAATCTTATTGCACTTAGTTCAAGGACAATACATTTGTAAGCTATCACTAGTAGTAAAAATGGTAATATATTTGCCATGAATTGATGCCCATAATACGTTTTATATCACCATGACTTGCAATAATCACAATCATCTTGCATTTTAGGTGTTAACCACATAAATAAACTATGATATCATTACTCGAATGATGAACACATTGCCATTCACTCTACCATGAATATTAGCATTACATAGAACATTACTCCACATTGTCTTATCATTACATTACAATCCATTACATTACATTAACATTCCAGTATATTACATAGATTACATTAACAATTCCTTCCATTACATTTCATTACAGTCCCTCATATTATATATCATTAACTTAACATTACCTTACATTCCTTGCAGTAACATTCATTACTTGTATTACATCACATTAACATCTCATTATATTATATACCTTCTATTACATTCAATAGAATATATAAAGGTCAAGATTTTATGGAAATAAAAACAAATATATTCCGTTATAACAATATAAAACAAGACAGCGGTAAGTAACCATCATTCCCTTTTGAAGAACTTGTTCTCAAATTTAACGAAATCAATATTATGTTTAACTCTAGCATCTCCACTAAATATTCTTCATGGGTAATAACTGTCCAAAGGTGACTATTGTTCCGTCGTGAAAATGAAGGTGATTAAAATTACATTAAATTTACATTTCCTGCTAACTAACACTTTAACATTACATTTCCTTATGTTGCTATAACATTGCCCTAAAACTAATCAGCATTACATTTTGTATTAAACTAAATTGCAACAGAAAATCAACAAATGCATTCCTGTATCTAACACTAACCTTACATTTTCTTTTTATATTAAAATAATTTGCCAATGGAGTAACCATAAAATTTTACATTACAACGACATTCACCTACTTAAAGAATTGACATAATACTACTGTTCATAAATTATAAACATTTAATTAAGACCATACCTTTATGTGTTACTAAAACAAGATTCCTTAAGGCTGCATTACATGTTCTGACACTATTTCTGTTATCACTAAATAAAACCTGCGGCAGTTTGGGGGGCGCTCCAGACTGAATGGGCACATGATGCACGTAGGCCAGAATCACGGGGTCTCTGCATCAATCAACCTAACATAATTTATCCGTTCAATTACGGCCGAGTGGCAGAATGCGTTTAGGTAGAAGGGCTACGTGGGACCTCTTCCATGCATCACGCATGGGGTGGCTATCACAGTACATTCAAGGATTGGCTACTCTAACATTATGTTCAAGTCATATTATAAGTTTTACAACCACAAACTGGGTTCCTTAATGGAGAATTACAGGACTATCACGCCCATGCAAAAGTATGACAGGCATCCTCACTGTCAAAAGAATGCCTCGAACTATGGATAAATTAGCTACCATTAGGACTTAACCCTAAATACTCACCGGAGCAAATTAAGGGCGCAAACATCTCAGCGATCCAAGCATAACATACCAATGCATGATGATTGGTTGGTCGACTGAAACGCTGGCACACACCAGTAGGGTTCCAACCATCAGTTCACGTTGATTCCCCCTTAATTGGATTTTATTTATCTATAGAGTTAACGTCTGAAATTCAGAGTTTATCCAACTGCAAAAAAAAATTAGAAGAAAAACCCACCTCGTGAGTGGTGAACAATTGACTAAGGGTTACCATGCGTTGAAGCAGCTGGCAGAGGGTGCAATGATCTGAACCACAATAGGGTCAAAGGGTGAACGCTCCAAGGAGGGCGGGGAGTGAATGTTGGGTAAAAGTCTAAAATCCGCTATCATAGATAACCTACCTTAACTGCTGAAGAGGGCATGGCGTCTGATAAAATAGTTGCTACACCACCCAACTCCTATCCACTCTGAGGCGCACGTACCTCAAACGCTGGCAAAAATGTAAGGGAGAACTCAGATGGACACGAATCGGGCAAGGCACCTCAATAAGGCTGAGAGGGTGAGCGTAAATACTGGTGGCATAACCTCATATGATCGGTCAAGATTTGCTATCTAAGGTTTGTCGTATCCAGGATACCACTTTACAGTTAGAAAAAGGGGAAAAGCAAGGCTGTCAAGTGAAATAAAACTTTAGAACGAGGGTAGGTAAATCCATCTCAACAGTAAGTTCGCTATCAAGATTTTGATGCAAAAACGTGGTGCAAATAGTTGTCAACCAGAAGAGCACCTACCACGTCTAAATTGAATTCGGGGGGGAATTTAGCAAGGAAATGCCATAAAGCTTATCATTGTCATTAACTGAATATGTCGAGAGGTAAGGTCAAGTAACGTTGTGCCCTTAACCTCCACTGACTGTAACAATCTATACGGCTGGGCAGTCAAAAGGGGGCAAAAGATGGGTCAACGAAGGCTATACCTTTATTACATTTATTTAAATTATGTCTGAGGGAAAAGGGGAGATGCAGGCCCGGTAGAACAAGGACGCTGGGCAGGAGGCCTTCGATTAATTAGAACGCAGAACCCCAAAAAAAAAATTCTGAACAGACGCAACAAAAAGGGTTTTACTACTCTGCCAATAACATATCAGAAATTTGTTGAACCACTTTCCAGACAAAAAAATGCTCCCATTCAACACAAACCTCTACTTCTAGCCCGAATAAGTTTCATAATACAACGCACACAAACTACGAGCGATAAACAATTTCAATAAATTTCAAACGAAACTTTGATAAGTCTATCTAATCTTTTTCAAATCAATAAGCATTCCAAGCGTAAGTCCAAAGCATTCTACTCTACAAATTATAAGAGCATACCTTTGCCTCTTCGCCTGCCTCGAATGACGTCCACGCACTCCTTGCCGCTCCCGCTCGTCGACCGTCGAGACCTCACCGGTACCTCCCAGCCAATCGCTAGGGGTACTCTGCTTCCCCCTTAGCCCCCTGAACCGCAAAGGGGCCACACACTATCCCAATGGTATGTCTAGCTTCCCAGCTCACCTTGCAAGGCCGAGCTATCACTCCTATTCGAGCTTGAAAATACCAACTCCCCACAAGTAATCAGTCAAGTCACAAATCCGGCAGCGTAACGTTACGCTAACAACTGATCCCCTTTTTCCTCATCTTCCCTTTCTTTTATAGAGTTTTTGGAACCTCCAACTTTCCCTAAATCACAGTTAAATTAAGTTTTAATAAAAATATTATAAATATTCTCCTTCGCACAAGTGTTGTCCATCCCCCTCTTTCCTCCAATAATTATTTTCTTTAAATTTATTAATTGTCTCATTTCCCTCACCCACCTAGAGTTGCTCCTAAATTTACTCCTAGGTGTTTCTAGATTCCCTCACAGTTTTAAATACTTTTCCCTAAAATGAAGTTGCTAATTAGTTCATTTTAGAAGGTTCTTAATTGCAGATTCCTTACTATGTTGACCTCGCTTTTTACCATAAGTTCCCATCTTTCCTTTATTATGTTTCCTCCATTACTTAGTTTCCTAATTCTTATTATTCCCTTCTTTCCCCTTTTTATAAAGCCAAAATGGCAGTTGCGCTATTTAATCTTTTCCTTTTATTATTGACTTAATATCCTTTTATACTTTCCCATGTTAAGAATTAATTTCTTCTTTGCCATTTTTTTAAATCGTCTAGTTTTAATTAAATTCTTACTCTCTTCATTTACCCCAAGAATTTTATGAAGACTAAACTATTACTTAAGTGGGTTTTAGTTTAAATTTTTATTTTTATTTTTATAGGGTCTTTTCTTAAGGTTAAACAAAATTTTACCCTA
>ML797524.1:95949-116524 GCA_009831015.1 Picea engelmannii
CTCCAAGGGTGCCACTCACCAACTTGACTGATTGGTAGACATCAATAACCCCTGGAGTCAACACTCCGCCAGGTGAACTTGTGGGAGACTAAGGGCTCTAAGGAATAAGGCCCCCGCCTTATTGCGCGCCCCTTAGAATCATCATAAGTGACTGTTGCAGTCTTCCCTTATGACATCGAGGATCCTCTCGAACTAGGTAATCGTTAACCTACAGTTCAAGCCACGACGGAAGTTCTACTAGGCTGTGGAAGGGCTGTTGTCCACATCTCTCCCTCAACCTCTCTGGAAATCGTGTGGCCCCTTTACTCCATATGTGAGTCTGGTCGGCAAGCTATCGTCAGCCTGCATCATCAAAAATCATGTCAGAACATGTCCACATCATATCATCAAATCAATGAAATATCACAGTAAATAAATCAACCCAAATACCACACTCCCTGACTCAATCCGGAGTCCAAGGGGTTCCATCGATGCCTCTGCATCCTCAAGGTCCAAAACCGTACACACTCTTTAAAACTGAGTCAATAGCACCTGTCTATGTGAAGGCAGTAAAACATCATGTAATCTATCATAACGCATCAATATCAAGGACAGGAGTTTTAATATCATAATAGTCCAGATCACTTGCGAGCAAGTGTCCTCAAAGAATAACTTTAATCAGTGTGCCAGAGCGGAATGTTACATACACCCCCTCTTGGTCTAAACTTCGTCCCGAAGTTTCATAGTATAAATGCTGAAATAAATGTATCACAGTATCATAAGTCTATCTATCAAACAAAAATGGAAACTGTTGGCACATATCATATGCGTCCTCCCAGGTTGCCGATTGCGGACTATAACTGTCCCACTAGACCTTGACCTGATATACCGTTCGACGTCGTAACTATCGAACATGATGATCTAAGATGCGGACCGGTGCTCCCTCGTCCGATACCTGCAAGGAACTCATGTCAATCACATGTGTAGGATCACTAATATAATGTCTCAAAACCGATACATGAAAAACATCGTGGATACGCCTCAAAGAATTAGGCAAGGCTAGTCGATAGGCCACGGGCCCCTTTCTCTCCACAATATTGAAAGGTCCCACGAACCTAGGAGAGAGTTTAGCTCCCTTTCCAAACTTGATCAAACTCTTATGCGGTTTAACCCGTAAGAAGACTCGATCCCCGACCTCATAACTACGGTCGACTCGGTGTGCATCGGCATAACTCTTCTGTCGATCTTGCGCTTATTTAATCCTTTGTCTTATGGTTTGCATTTTCTCTTCCATTTCTTGGATCACTTTCGGTCCCACTAGGACCCTATCCTCAATCCAATCCCAACTCAAGGGAGTCTGACACAGTCACCCATAAAGAAACTCAAAAGGCGCCATATTAATGGTGCTCTGGTAATTGTTGTTGTAAGCGAACTCTACTAGAGGTAAGAATTCCTCCCAACGCTTTTGTTGGTCCATCACGTACATGTGCAACATGTCTTCCAAGGTTTGGTTCATTCGTTTTGTCTGTCCATCAATCTCTGGGTGATACACAGTATTAAAATTAAGTTGAGTTCCCAAGTCCTCTTGGAAACTCATCCAAAATCATCCAGTAAACACCGATCCTCGATCGGATATAATCCTCTTAGGCACGCCATGTAGCCTCACAATCTCACTGATGAAAACTCTAGTAATGTCAGGTGCCTGATACGTTGTACACACAGGAATAAAGTGAGAACTCTTCGTCAGAGTGTCTACTACTACAAAAATCGAGTCGTGTCTCCTTGCCTTCATTAGCAATCCAACAATAAAATCCATCGAAATGACCTCCCATTTCGATTCTGGAATGGCATGTGGTTGAAGTAATCATGTCGGGTGTCTGTGTTCAGCCTTTACCTGTTGACACTCTAGACATATGGCCACATAGTTGAGTATGTTGGCCTTCATTCCCCTTCAAAAGAATAAGGGCTTAAGGTCTTCCCTCATCTTCGTAACTCTCGGGTGAGCCATGTAAACTGCTCTATGAGCCTCGCTCAGGATCAACATCCTCAACTCGTCATTTGGCGGTACGTAAATCTGACCTTTAAACTTCAATAACCCATCACTATCAAATGAAAATCCCTCGTATCATGGTACCATCATGGTGTTTTGTCCGATAAAAACCTTGACCTCTTTGTACCAGTCATCATCACACTGTAAGGTGAGAATCTTATCACGTAGATTCGTCTGAAGGGGAAATACTGAAAATATGTGTGGCCCCCGACTCAAAGCATCCACCACTCGGTTCACTGTTCCCTTTATGTAAGTAATCTCAAAGTCATACTCACTAAGCAATTCCAACCAACGCCGTTGTTGCGCGTTCAGGTCGCTTTGCGTAAAAATGTGTTGTAGTCCACAATGATCAGTCTTCAGTTCAAATTTTCATCCAACAAGGTAGTGTCTCCAAACCTTCAAGGCGTATACGATGGCTAATAACTCCAAATCATGTGTCGCGTAGTTTTCCTCATGCCTTCTCAGTTTTATTGAAATGTAAGCAATCACTCGCCCGTCTTGCATCAAGACTCCGCCTGAACCTTCCTTGGATGTGTCCGTGCATACCAAGAAGTTTTCATCCATGTCAGGGACTTTTAGTATCGGCGTTGTAGTCAATAACTCTTTAAGCCTCCGAAATTATTCTGCGCATTTCTTGGTCCAAACAAACTTCTTGTTTTTCTTCTGCAATTCCGTGATCGAATTTGCTATCTTCGAAAATCCCTCGACAAACCGTCGATAGTATCCTGCTAAACCCATAAAGCTACGCACTTCTGTGACATTCGTTAGCGCAGGACATTCCATAATATCCTTGACCTTGGTTGGATCCACGGCGATACCTTCACCGGAGATGACATGCCCTAAGTAGTGAATCCTCGATTGATAAAAAGATCATTTGGACAATTTCCCATATAGTTTGTGCTCTCGCAGACACTGTAGTACCAAGCGCAAGTGCTCGTCATGCTCCTCCATCGTCCGAGAGTAGATCAAAATATCGTCAATGAATACTTGGACGAACTTGTTGAAGTACTCGCGGAACACCCCGTTCATCAAACTCATAAATACTCATGGGGTGTTTGTCAGTCCAAACAGTAAAACAGTAAACTCATAATGTCCAAATCTCGTCTTAAAGGCGGTTTTAGGGATGTCATCCTCCTTGATCCATAACTGGTGATAACCTGATCGCAAATCGATCTTAGAGAACATCGTCGCACCCTTCATTTGATCGAATAGATCATCAATTCTCGGCAAGGGATACTGATTCTTGATCGTAGCCTTGTTCAGTTGACAGTAGTCAATGCAAAGCCTCCATGATCTGTCCTTCTTTCGTATGAAAATGACAGGTGCTCCCCACGGTGACACACTAGGATGTATCAGTCCCAGGTCCAAGAACTCCTTCAATTTCATTTTCAACTCTTGCAACTCTGGGGTTGACATCCGATAAGGCGTTCTTGCTATCAGTTCGGTCCCCGGTTTCAGGTCTATGGTAAACTCCAATTCCCTTTCTGGCGACATCCCAGGTAACTCCTCTGGAAATATGTCCGCAAACTCCTTCACCACCGGAAGGTGTTCTAGACCTCCCACTACTCCTTTCTCATTTAGCGCGAGGATTGCATAAAGCTTGCACCCCTTGCGCATACTCTTTCGTAACTGTAAGGAAGAGACGAACCTCAGGGAAACTCCCTGGTTCCATCCTACAATCACATGTCTCTGTCCTTCATCATCAACCAAGCTCAACCGTTTCATCTTACAGTTGAGTATCGCCTCATGCAATTCCAACCAATCCATACCAATCATGACGTCGTAAGATCCTAAGATTGTGACGTACAGGTTGACCCTCGTGACAAACTCTCCTAGGTTAAGGGCATAGCCCATAACCTTTTCTCCAACCTTCTGTTTGGCTCCTGAAGCCATCTCCACAAAGCTAAACTCATCCTGTTCGACTGCCTTTACCTTAATCCTTTTTAGCGCTGCACCAGAAATGAAACTCTCAGTAGCACTGGGATCTATCAAAACACTAAGGGTATGGTCAGCGACGGTACTTGTCGTCTCGAGCACTGTCGACTGATGCTCTGCTTAGAGGTTATTCACCGCTGCATGAATCCGATGGACCTTGCCCATATCTCCCACAGTCGTGGGTCCGGCTAATTCGGACGCTCTAGTCCTCTCCACCGGACAGTCGCGCTGGTAGTGTGGCTCCCCACACGTCCAACACCCCTTCTTCGGCCCAGTAGTCCTGGTACCCGAAGTAGAAGATGACGGCCCACCGGCCTGGAACCCAGGTCTATTCTGCTGAATAGGCCTAAACTGTTGCTGCTTTGGGCGATGTTGTTTCTAATGCGGTGGTCCCTGATAAGGCGTCCGCTGCTGAGGCGACGCTCGTCGAGGTGTAGTGAAAGTGGATCCCCTCTAGAATCCACGATATCCCGACATATGTCTCGCTAGTGTCTGGTGTTGCAGTGTTCCATATGAACCCTGCCCTACTGGTCTCGCTGAAGTCCTGGTCTAACCCCCACTGATAAGCTCCTCCCCTGCTATGAGGGCCTTCTGGATGGCGTCGTGCAAGGTTTGAGGCATCAAGATCCTAACCTTTGCACACAAGTTGTCGTTAAGGCCAAACACGAACCTATTAACCTTGAGCTTCTCAGTGTTAAGGTGCGAAGCATACCAGAGCAGCTCCATAAAGCGTGCCTCGTACTCGGGCACCGTACGACCTCCTTGTCATAAAGCGTTGAACTCATTGAGTTGACGCTCAATGAATTCCTATGAAAGATACCTCTCTCGGAACCGTTCCTCAAACAGTTCCCATGACACGTCTTCGATGGCCATGTTCAGCTGCGGCAGGAGTGTCTTCCACCATAGAAGATCACTCCCCTTCAATTGAAATACCGCCATGCGGACCTTCATGTTGGAGGTATAATCATGAAGTGCAAAGCACATCGCCATGCTCTCCAACCATGCCTCGGCGGCTACGCCGTCCGGGGCACCAAAGAACTTGGGAAATTTAACCTTCTCGAGTTCACGATGAATGCTACCAGTAACGGTCGGTGCGCAGGTTGGAACCCCAGCGGGTGCCGGCGCCCTGGCCTCATCTCTGTCCAAGCGCCTGATCAGCGCCTCAGACATGCGCTGAAAAGATCTCATCATCCCGACCACATCACCAACTACTATCTTCTCCTGTCCGAGAACCTTCTCACCTCCCTGGGGGTTAGACCCCTCAGGCGTGGATGTTATTGGAGGCGTCATGCCTCCTCCCCTAGCACCCCGTCGTCTGCCTATGTGACGTCCTCTAACCATGATCACCTGCACGCACACAATCAACTCGATCAACAACAGTATAATTAAATCAAATCATGTCACGAAAGCCATAGCGAATCCCAACTCGCGGGTCAAACCTCGCTCTAATGCCATATGTAACGATCCTCCTCGTTATGGTGACAACCTCGTAAAACAAGTGCATTTTTTTTTTTTATGTGTGGATGAGTGTGTGTGTGCAAGGTTAATAAGTAAATTCGACCTCGCGTCGCCATACGACGACGAACATGATGCATGCAATGCGATGACAACATAGAGATCTAAGACGCACATAAACCTCTCTAAGTAATGAACAACAACCGACAGACAATGATAATACTGACTACCCACCCATCCTACCCTGCAATGGTTAGGACCTCCAAGACACATAAGCAACGCTCAAGCCCAGGTTCCCATCTATTTTAACCATTTAAGGTCTCAGGGCTGGCGACTGTTCTAAGGAACATGGAGGTGCCTACATCCCAACCGACATGAGCAGACCAAGCAATGAAATCAATACAACCAAGCACAAAAAACCAAGAACAACCCCATCCTCTGCGGAAGGCGCAAGACAAGGACTCAGACAACGACCAACCAATATTAAGACAAGAATTTGTCTATGACTCAACAATGATTGATTACAACCAAATACTCCATTTAATTCCATTAACCGTCGAGTACATTTAGCATAAGGAAAAATCTAATTAATCTCAATCCCTCCTTTATGAAGTCATAAAATCTTTTTGCACTTAGTTCAAGGACAATACATTTGTAAGCTATCACTAGTAGTAAAAATGGTAATAGCTTTGCCATGAATTGATGCCCATAATACCTTTTATATCACCATGACTTGCAATAATCACAATCATCTTTCATTTTAGGTGTTAACCACATAAATAAACTATGATATCATTACTCGAATGATGAACACATTGACATTCACTCTACCATGAATATTAGCATTACATAGAACATTACTCCACATTGCCTTATCATTAAATTACAATCCATTACGTTACATTAACATTCCAGTATATTACATAGATTACATTAACAATTCCTTCCATTACATTTCATTACAGTCCCTCATATTATATATCATTAACTTAACATTACCTTACATTCCTTGCAGTAACATTCATTACTTGTATTACATCACATTAACATCTCATTATATTATATACCTTCCATTACATTCAATAGAATATATAAAGGTCAAGATTTTATGGAAAGAAAAAAATCTATTCTGTTATAACAATATAAAACAATACAGCGGTCAGTAACCATCATTCCCTTTTGAAGAACTTGTTCTCAAATTTAACGAAATCAATATTATGTTTAACTCTAGCATCTCCACTAAATATTCTTCATGGGTAATAACTGTCGAAAGGTGACTATTGTTCCGGCGTGAAAATGAAGGTGATTAAAATAACATTAAATTTACATTTCCTGCTAACTAACACTTTAACATTACCTTTTCTTATGTTGCTATAACATTGCCCTAAAACTAATCAGCATTACATTTTGTATTAAACTAAATTGCAACAGAAAATCAACAAATGCATTCCTGTATCTAACACTAACCTTACATTTGCTTTTTATATTAAAATAATTTGCCAATGGAGTAACCATAAAATTTTACATTACAGCGGCATTCACCTACTTAAAGAATCGACAGAATACTACTGTTCATAAATCATAAACATTTAATTAAGACCATACCTTTATGTGTTACTAAAACGAGATTCCTTAAGGCTGCATTACATGTTCTGACACTATTTATGTTATCACTAAATAAAACCTGCGGCAGTTTGGGGGGCGCACTAGACCGAATGGGCACATGATGCATGTAGGCCAGAATCACAGGGTCTCTGCATCAATCAACCTAACATAATTTATTCTTTCAATTACGGTCGAGTGGAAGAAGGCGTTTAGGTAGAAGGTATGCATGGGACCTCTGCCATGCATCACGCATGGGGTGGTTGTCACAGTACATTTATGGATTGGCTGCTCTAAAATTCTGTTTAAGTCGGATTAGAAGTTTTACAACCACAAACTGGGTTCCTTAATGGATAATTACGGGACTGTCGTGCCCATGCAAAAGTCTGACAAGCATCCTCATTGTCAAAAGAATGCCTCGAACTATGGATAAATTAGCTACCATTAAGACTTAACCCTATATACTCACCGGAGCAAATTAAGGGTGCAACCATCTCGGCGATCCAAGCATAACCTACCAATGCATGTTGATTGGCTAGTCGACCGAAACGCTGGCACACACCAGCAGGGTTCCAACCATCAGTTCGCGTTGATTCCCCCTTAATTGGATTTTATTTATCTAGAGAGTTAACGTCTGAAATTCAGAGTTTATCCAACTGCAAAAAAAAATTAGAAGAAAAACCCACCTCGTGAGTGGTGAACAATCGACTAAGGGTTACCATGCACTGAGGCAGTTGGCAGAGGGCGCAATGATCCAAACCACAACAAGGTCAAAGGGTGAACGATCCAAGGAGGGCGGGGAGTGAATGCTGGGTAAAAGTCTAAAATCCACTATCACAGATAACCTACCTTAACTGCTGAAGAGGGCACGACAATTAGTTAAATGGTTTAGCAATTCGACAATGTGGATAAATCCTATTATTTTGTTAAGGTGGTTAACCTAAGTTTATAATATAATATTGAGAATTTGTCATTTAATAGAGGGAATTACATAACATTCAATGTATTTATGTTAATGTTTTGTGGAATAGGGGTTTTTCATGGTGTTGGATCCATCTATGCATGCAAAAATGCAATTTAAACAATGGAAAATTGTGATTTCATCAACAATTAGATTGTCATGATAATTCCCTAGAACTTGTATTGTATTTAGAATATGTTATACCTTTTATAATGGAAAAAAGAAGGATGGATAGTAAAAAAGTTGTAGTGAAAGTACACAACTATTAAAAAGTCTAAGTTACTAATGATTTATGCTAGTTAAGCCAAATATAACACTTTGATTAATTCTCATAATAAAATTCGAGACTCCGTGAAAATACCAAGGAATCAAAATTATAACGAATACTAGCTCATGGATTCTTGTAGAGGCTCTCTAAGCACCACAAGATCTCTCTCTCTCTCTCTCTCTCTCTCTCTCTCTCTCTCTCTCTCTCTATATATATATATATATATATATATGAAGATTCATGCAAAGTTTTATAAAAGCAAATTGGAAATAGGTCAACCAGACATTGGATCTCGTGAGGTCATAGGTATTCATTTCATTATGGACTAACCCGCCTTGAAAAGGACTCTTCATATCATACCCTACACCTGAACCTGGGTGGGGAGGCCAACAACCAATCCTCCCAACCACCAGGCTAGACCCAATTGGCATGTTAAGTTACTTTCAAACAAAATAATGTTAGGAAACACTTAAAGCCTTTATTTTATAAAATTTTCAATGAAATACATATAAAGAAATATAATAAATTAAAATGACTTAAATTTTATTTATTAATTATTATTTTTTATTAAAAAAATAATATAAATTAATAAATTATTTTCTCAATATAATGCATATACATTGAATTTTCATTCACTCTTTAAACCCATGAGGTTTTAATCATATAATCTTATAAACTTATTAAATCAAAATGTAACATTTAAATTTTAATTATTTATCCATGATTGATATGTCTCTTTTTAATGTGTGTTTTAAACGTTTGTTCTTTAATGTATAAAATCTATAGAATGCTTTGTTCTAGTTGATGCTTAAATTATTCAAATTTGTAGTTCTCAGTATTCAAAATAAAGGCATCCAAGTTCTTACAGACATAAATAAACAGAACATTAATTTTGTATAACTGCGATCGTGCTTTATGAGGAAGTTGCTCTGGGTGGGTTTGAATATTGCACTCATAGAGATGAATTCACATTTTCCAAGGAGCACAAGATTATCTCTTTTCCCTGGCCATGCAATTATGTCAAACCACACTGCCATGAAAATGTTCTTGAATAAACCTTGGTGGAGACAAGGAATTTATGGTCTTGATTCGAATATTAGCATATATAAAGTTTTTCATTGTGCAGTATGGCAGCAAGTGAAAGATCTCCCTAGATATAGGTAGAAAAATATAAGAGAAAGAGCATCCTATAGTATAGAAGCGAGTGAAAGATCTCCCCAGATAGTGGTAGAAAAATATAAGAGAAAGAGGAAGAAGAAAGCTTCAAACCACAACCATGAAAAAGTTCTATATATAAGAGTTTTCTCTGGTATAATCTGCCATATGAGATAAATATTTTCCCTTTTTTCCATATGATTTGAAATACTAAGAAAAATATAAATTTTACATAAATTTGTTTTATTAAGTTGTAATTTAAAAAATATATTATTATTTTAATAAAAAAACAATTGAATTTGACTGGATTAAAGTAAGCTCATTTGGAAAAAAACCACTACAAAACGTGAATTAAGCCTCCGAGATCCAATATAAAAAGTATTAGTCAGTAATCACAATTTTTAATATGTGAAGGATCACAATCTTTAATATGTGAAGGGTTGTCAATTTCCCAACCTACCAAAATATCCCTCATTCTTGTAATTACCCATCTCTGACATCCAACATGTAATTCTCCCATGTACCAAAACCTCCATTTTTCCTGAAAAACAATATTGTAGGGTGGTTGGGCAAGTAAAATGTGAAATATTGTTTAAAATATTAATCTTGATACTAGATGGATTGTTGATTATTTTGTCTACGCCTTAATTTAATTGATAATTACTTGCGCCATGATATACACAGATATGTGTGGATGGACTTATGTGTAGTTACTTTGGCTCCATAAAAATTTAATAAATATTTATCTTGCACCATTGAATAGGTTTTGATTTAATAATTGGATTGCTTGCACATTTGAATAACGATGGATGTACAATGATTTAGCATGATTACTCACACACATTTCATTAATGGTGATGCATGTTTAGTTTAGTAATAAAATTTACTTGTGCACCTTAATTTCAGTGGGTGTGTGGTTGCTTCATCGTCATTCTCTTGCACCTCGCATTTATTGTTAAGTAATATTGTGTCATGAAATTATGTACATGCATGACTGATTTAGCAACTACTTTCCTCTTTCACCCTTACTTAATTTGGCACGTGAATGTTCTAGAATTGTTACTCTTGCACACAACGAATAGTTAATCATTGATGTATAAATGATAACGATAATGATTACCCTTGCGCCATGGATTATTTGATGTTTTAGGATTGATGGATTGATGAAATCGATGATCATTGATGTTGTTGTTTTAACTAGTTTCTTGGATATGATTGTGCTAGTGGGATGTAGACACCTCTTTGTTCCTCAGAACAGTCATCAGCCCTGAGACCTTAAATGGTTAAAATCAATTGGAACCTAGGCTTGAGCATTTCTTATGTGTCTTGGAGGTCCCAATCGTGTAGGGTAGGATGGGCAGGTAGCCATTTTATATTCATCATCTGATGAATGTTGTTGTAAATTGCTTCAAGATATTATGATGTGCTAATCTACTACGCTATTTATGTTTATGTGTCGCTATCCTTCGTTGACACATTGAATGCATCGTTAGTGATTTCCTTGATGAGTAGTTGGTACTGTTTTTACTTATGATGTTGTTGAATAGACGCTGCCATGTTCATGTGTTGATGTTAATTTCTTAATGCAATAAAAAAAAATTACCTTTTGTGCTTCGACTTTTCTTAGGCATAACGAAGGGTTGTTACACATCAGAACTCCGGGAGTTCAGAGCTTAGGGACTCCGGGATGTTTTGAGAAGATGGAGCATAAGAGAAAAACGACCGAAGGCCAAACCTATTTTCCCGTATTCCAATTTATAATAAATATTAAAGGGAATTAATTATATTATATGGTGGTATAATTAATTGTATTTTCATAAAGGAATAATAGAGGTGGGACCCTCTCTGTAGCTCTAGCGTTCGGGATATCTGGGTATACTCATAAAAGCCTGATTAGGAATATTCAACAAAGTCTGGAGGCTTAGGTATTAATGGATATTAATAATCATAAGTGATCCTTTGATATAAATTAATCATATTATAATATAATCAAATAGAATTATATTACAATATAATTAATAAAAGGACAATTTGTAATAATAAATATAAGGTTGCATATAGTTAATCCTTTTCTCAGTAAATAAATAAATATGCATATATTTATATACATGTGTTAAATTGAGTGAAATTTGGTATGGAGTTGTGTGTCGAGGAAAAATTGAATTATATACCTTAATTGAGGTTAATCAACTTAAGTATATTATGGAGAAATTAACCTCACTATGCTATAATATAATTACTGAGCAAATTAAAGAAAAACAAATTGCAAGAAATATACTACGGATTCATCACTCGGACATAGGAATAACTTAGTGCTATAAAGGCTTAGATCAAAGTATTTCATGAACTCAAGTGATGTTCATGTGATTAATCATGAGTATATAACTTAAGTTTCCTATCCTTCAATGGATTCCAGTAGTGGCTAACAAGATAATCAAATGGCTAAAAATTAACACTAAGGAAATTGTCATTGGGTTGCGGAATATCCAATGCAATAAGGGTTCTGAGTTTCAATCTTTAACACACAGTTGTTCATGCAAATTTGTGAGAATATCTTATTAAACTTCAATGATTATTTCCTACAGTGGATCCACACACATGCTGCAAGAAAACAAGTCAAGGAAATTTAATAAAAGAAACAAGAAAATAGGATAGCATACTTGCAAATGAAATGAAATGTGAATGCACGAACTGAACCTAAAACACACAAAGAAAACCACTCAAACTGTAGGAAATATAAAGAGGTAAGATGAATTTAAGAGAAATAAATCAAACTATAATCAAACAATATATGCAATCTAAAATCAAGATATTTCCACAATCAAATGCATCAATCACAATGAGCAAGCATGGAAAGAAATGAGAAGGAATGGGAAAGAATGGCAATGCAGAAATACAAGGTGTAAAGAAGTGGAATGCTTATGCAATGGAAATGAATACCAACTCTCTAAAAGAAGATAAAAATGGAATGCTTATTGAAAATGTTCAGTCATATATAAAATCAAAAGAGGAAAAGAAGGATAGGTACTCTCTACAGACTCGGAGCTTCAATGTAAATAACAATAATCAAAGAGTAATTGAGAATAATATGGACTTCTGCAATTGGCAAAAGATATATATTTAAAGCACAATCAATTAAAAAATATATATATGTTGAATAAGTTGAGAGTGGGGTGATTTCCTTGTGTGGAAAATCAATAAAGTTGTGTAATTTAATGTGCATTCATCAATCAAGGAATCGGTAGATGAAAAGATAAGACAATTCTTTGTCATGAAATGTAATTGCAGTGTGACTGGGCATTGATTCCATGTGTAGAGAATGAGGCAAAGAGACGGGTCAATATGCTCTTGCAATGACTAATTATATTGCATGATTAAATCTATAGTCAATGGGAAAATTGTGTTGAAGGGAAAAAGAGCAAATATGGAAGAGAAAAGTTAAGTATATGCAGCGAATAAGACAACTCTATTTTTGTGTTTTCTTTTATAAGTGAATGCAAATAATTATATGTTAGCTAATACTTTGTTTTATAATTTTTTGGACAGTAAGAAACTAATGGATAATTTAAATGGTAGATTTAATGGGAAAATTGGATGTCAAATCAATGATGAATGAGATAATTGCAACGAGGGATTGCCCATAGCCTATTCAGCATAAAAACATAGCATAGGAAGAATACACAGAAATATAAGCACGCAAATGTGATAGGAGAGAATGTTAAATAAATTCAAAGAACAATGTGATAATGTATTCAATTGGGAGGTTTACAATATGAGTTCTAATGAACATAAAAACTGCAAAACTAAAATTGGAATTCAAACCACACAATCCAAATTGTGAATGAAATTATAACCTTTAAACAAATTGAACAATAAAAGAAAAATACATAAGTGAAATGCTAAGTGGTTAATATACAAATGGAAACATTATTACCAAGTGGATGGGCCCTACCCAATAGTTAATTTGATACCAAAAAGAAGTCAATCCCCTTGAATGCACAAAACACCAATTCTTTATTCCATCAAACTCATAAATTACAAAAAGGAAGATCACTCTCACAATAGAATTCTAAACTTAACTACAAATGAATGAATCCTCTTTCAAGCCTATGAATAATTTTTTATACACAAAAAACCATTGAAGAGTGGATGGGACTGAATCCCAAAGCTCTGATTTCAAATTTTACAATTTTAGATAAAATCCCCAAATCTGGGTTTTTTCGCCCAAATTAACAAATTTGTCCCAAAGAACTAGTGATAAGTCCTAAACCATTTCAAATTTTCAGAAATGCCCCATGAGTTACTCAATTTATCCATCAGTGAAGAAAACTCATATCTCAAAAAAAAATTAGATCTCCCTTCATTTGCATGGAAATCAAGGCGCAAGTTGGTACCAAGATTCTGTAGGATGTTGGTACCAAAATTTTGTAGAACCTTCTTAGTACCGGATTGAGTACTGGACTTTTGAATATAACATGTTTCTTAGAGAGAACCACATTAGTAAACCATTATTGATAAAACCATGCTAAAATCATATTTAATCATTAAAAATACAAGAAATCATTAATAATTAGCCACAAGGTAAAATGAATATATTTTAGTGAAAATTGGTAATATAATGGTTATGAAATATGTGGTAAGTACATAACATGTCTTGTGAATGATGGTTTTATATAGTAGAAAATATGACATATTTGGACCTCAATATTGCCCCATGATTGTTGGTTTGCATTTCCTCATGCAAACAAAATTCTTATATACTCTATTTAATCATTGATTTTTGTGACTTTGTTTCTTTGTCCAGGTGTTGTTTTTTATGGAGCAACGCCCTTTTTCATTTGATCTTGTCATGTATTTTTAACTTAGTTTCTATTACAATGGAGAAATGAAAATTGAGGACAAGTGACAGATGGGCTATGAAGGGATGGTGGATAGTCTGGCAAGATGAATATGGACTTAGGTGTTTGTATACTCTATTTGTTTTTTTTTAATACCAATGTTTCTTTGTGGTTTTTAGGCAATAATGACTTCATCCTTTTAATATGAATGCTTTATGATATATAAGGAGAAGACACTAGATGTTGCGCTGGATTTATGTACCAAAATATTTTTCTTTTCATTCATATGGCCTTATCAGAGTATTATGCATTTTATTATGAATTGTAGATGAATAATGAATGATAGTGGTTTACGAAAGATAAAATTTATGGTGTGGTTAATCATTAAGTTCCCTTAAACTTTTTAATGAATAAAAGAGTCTTAAACTAGTCTTATCTCAAGTTGACCTTCACTTTGATGTGCATTGCAGGCTGATGGAGTGGATAATGAACCAGAGTACATGTTGGCTGAAACTGAAGATTAAGTTGAGCAAGACTGAGAGCTACTAGATATCTAGGAGAGAGGTTGACGAGTGATGATATGCTGAGATTTCCTTATGTCTCTCTCTCCCCTGCACCTATTGGTTTGCATGTCCTTATGCAAACTCTTGTTATCACATAGAAATTGCTACAAGCTAAAAGAGGACAATGTGGAATTGGTGCTTGTTGACTAAAGGTTGACGATGAAGTATGCCAAATCTAAGAGATGCTAAAAATATCTTGCAAAAAGTACCTTCGAAAAAGATTAATTTTTTGTATTGTTGGTACAAGAACCTACTAGTTTTTGTTTCAACAGTACCAGAATAGAAAAATCTAAAAGAACTAAACCAATACTATTATTGTGAGAGAAGGAATAAACATTAATGTTGTTGGAACACACACAGTTTTTAACTTTTGAGTTTTATAGTTCTCACCCCTTAGGAATAAAATCCTACACAAAATAGACTTTTAATTTTAAAATAAAATTCATTGGTTTTCATTTATTAAAGCGTGTACGTTATCCACTGTCGATGAGTTCCCTTTATTTGATCAAACGATCCTAACAATCTTTGTAGTTCTGGAGCCACTTGAGTTTTAAAGAATTATCTCCTAACGGTCGCTTCAGAGCTCCATGCTTCCAACGTTCCCATAAGTCTAAACAATAAAAACCCCAAAGATCTGAAACCTAAAACTAACAGCCTATGATAAACCCTAAAGAACTCACAAACTCGAGTCACAGAACACGTGTCTTTTAAATATTTTACAAGCTGACACATGGCACTTATTTTTTAAGCTTCCGTTGGATTATTCACATGCTCTTGGGTGACACGTGGCACCTATATTTTCTCGACACGTCATCTAGAATGACGTCATCTCTGCCACATCACTCCGGGAGATGGCCCTTTGGGAGTTTAACAAAGAGTGAGTTCACAAATCACCGAAGTTTCAAAATGTCGAAGAATTGGACATTTCAAAGAGTAAAAAGAAATTAATGAAACATCTAATAACAAAAGTTAAACTCGATTAATTAAGACTTAAGGAAGATTACTCGTAATTATTTACTTCGCAGTTTCAGATTTCAGGAAACCTCTCTTGTGCTATTTTAAAAACCCCCGAAGTCCAAACTTCCAAAACACTCGAAGTTAATTCAACATTTTAAAACGTGGTTAATTAAGTTGGAAAAATGATTGTTAAAAGATTGACTACTCTGCAGATTCGGGATTCAGAAGATTTCCACCATGTCACTTCCAAAGCTCCCAAATGTGAACCATCGTAGTATCAATGGCATTTATGATATATTAAAGGTAATGATTTCGAATGAAGATTGTGGATCTCCAGGTAGTCAATTCTATTAAGGATAATAAATTCCTCATTAGTGAGTCTATACGAAAATTGATAAACTCTTGTTTGAATAAAAGCACTTCAATTCCAAAATCATTTTCACCTTCCGCAATTAGCAGTTTTATCTTTTGAAAAAATTAAGGAATTCCCCTGAAATAGGTAACCTCACTATGATTCCCTAAGAGATTATGGAACCGCAGAAAATGGCAAAAAATCATGATGTAGCAAGCGAGGATTCAAAACTGAATGTAGACATTCTTTCAGATACTACCCTGCAAGTCGCGGACACCATTAAAACTTGGACACAAGTTCTTGAGATCCTAGAATGAGAAATCATCAACTGTCCAGAAGATTCCGCCGAAGAGAATGATGACTCTTATGCAGCTAATCTTAGACATATAGAATAGTCGAAGCTGCATAAGATAGTTCCACGACCGAGAATCATGCCTTACAATGATTTGCTAAGTTGGGCCTTGGAACATGTTGATATCCAGACCAAGAGCATCATCAATCAACAACAGGTTTTTGTTGGCTCTTTCCGACCAGAACACTCGAAAGTAATGTATAAACTCTCTCCTACTCTTAAATATACTTACAATGTCACATTCCTTTTAGAGTTCGAGAGAAAATAATGCATCCAATATGCCATGAGCAGTCATGATATAATCAAGACCTGGTGAGGACATCCAAAGAGATTCAGAACCGACGCTCATGGAATGTATGCCACAACATCTATAAAAGATCATATGTTGTATTTGGCTATGATTCTATGTCATTTGTTTGGGAAGAAGAGTCCTACACATTTCTCGGTGGAATGGGTGGCCATCATGAATGAGGTAGCCGAGGGTTACACTTTCAATTGGGCCAAAATGTTATTGGATAATTTGGCCAAGCAAATATTTGATTATAAAAAAACGAAATCAAAAGGGAAGCCTACCCCTTTTTACATGTCTGCATACTTTATGGATGCCATCTACTTCATGCCCCTTTTTCCATTGACGAACTGGAGTTGGACTCTGACCAGTTCTGAGCCTATTCATTTTTATCACTCCAAGTTATCGGAGGAGAAAGATAAGGACTTCTTTTAAGAAATTTGTCACAATGTCATAGTACATGTTCACATAGCCCTTTATGGCCACCCGCCTCCCCGAATTTCAGAGAGGATTATGGGAAACCTAGGAAATCTCACAGATTAGTTCATTGAGGAGAATTTATCCTACATCAGAGATTTTGGTTGCTCGGTTCCCCCTCACGCTCTCCCACAATTTTTACCTGACAAGATGGTGTGTAGAGAAGTGGCGTACCAGACAGTAGCGAGAGGCATCAACAAGGATCTCAAAGTAGCTCAAAAAAAGTACGGCGGACCTTCCCCATTCAAGTTGGCATGTTTACATTATTGTATTTTCGCCACTCTAAAGGTGAGGCCGCGACTTTGGAGGATGTTAAATTGGTTGACCTTGAATTCAAGAAACATGATGTTAAAGTTTAAGATATTATTAGGTTACCTTTGTATTTACTAGATAACAATAGCATAGACAGGATCACTGAGAGAAACACAATCACAAGAGTACACAAACATTTATCCTGGGAAACTCTCAAGGGGAAGAAAACCCAACAAAACTTCCTTAATATAGATAGCCAATACAATGCCAAGATAATGAACCAAACAACACATAAATTCCTCTTCCAAGGATGTGCCTCTCTCTCTCTTCTTTCTTCCGACAACTGGTAACTGTAGCTTCCTTCAATACTTGTGCACTAGATGAGTGAGTTGAGTGTGTGTATAAATGAGGCACTAGCCTCCCTTATTTATACAATTCTGGCATGTGTGGAAGTGTCTCTTCACTGGCAGGGCCGACTTCTTCTTCTGGGTGGTTATAACCACCTTTAATATATTCTAGGGATGACTTCTTATTTAGCCTATTAAAATTAGGGTTTGACCAATCCACAAAAGGGGATTTGGTCATTTACAATACCTGACATGATCAATCCATGAAAAGGGATTGATCTAATCAATAATAAATATATTTTATCTTTATCCACAAAAGGGGATAAGAATATTCTTTGCAGTTACACAATCTTTTAACACTCCCTCTTAACAAGAAGGATAGTCTTTATCTTTTGACATCATCTAGGTAGCAGCATCCACTAGATAACATCATCAACTGGGCAACATCATCAACTGGGTAATCATCATTAACTGGATAACTGGAGGCATCCACTTGGTCATCTGGCATCATGATCATTGACTGGCATATCTATAAATCATCAAAATTTTTGTTCTCTTTACCTTCGCACAGAAGATACTCTTTCTTTCTCTCATCTTCACATAGAAGATACTTCTTTCTTATCATCACACGTAAAATATCCTATTTTCACACAGAAGGTGTCCTATGAGTTTTTCCATTCCTTTTATGTTCTCCCTTCTCTTGTAGTCATCTATCTCACCCATCCACTGGGGAGGACTACTACCATAACTTCACTCCTAGTCATCCCACATGAACTAGAGAAGCTAAGATGCTAGCCTAGGCAAGACTAGACTCTCTTTCCATGATCCACGCAGGATCACGACACAAACCTCAAGAGCCAACTAACCATTCCACATGGTCAAGTTTTGTTTTCTAGGCTACTCAATCCTTGGCTAGAGGAGAGTATATGCCCGCTACCCCTTGGAGAAACATCCACATTCCTCTTTACATGGGTGGTCACACACCTCTCTACAAGGGAATTCTAGCATGTCCCTAGAGTATTCAAAACTCAACACTTGGACAGAGGCCAAACTTGGCAAATTTCTCATTCCCCTTCTCTATGAAGGTCTCTTCCTTTTTTTCACTTCTCTATGAAGGTCTACCTGTGGGATTTCTCTTTCCTTCTTTACAAAGGTATTTTCTCTTTCTCCTTCTCTACAAAGGTCTAGCTATGGGATCAAAAAAATCTCTTGTGGTTCAAAATATTTCCATGGTATAATACCATGCTACCCATCTGTTGGGCACCATCCATCTACTAGATAGATTTCATCTTGATCAAAATATCTGGGCACCATCCATCTACTTTTCTAACTACATCAAATCACGATCCTTCATTTTGAACTCGGAGACATGGCTCCCCCTTGCACCAAGCTAATAGCTTCTAATCATCATCCTTGAATTTTTGTTTTGTAATATCATGGGTTCCTTCTTGAGTTTGAATATTTCCTTCTTTCTACCTTCATATTGGATCAACCTGCTCCCTTTGCATCTATAAGAATGGTACTAGAGCAACCTGTAGTTACCTGCATCTTATCCACCATATCCGAGTATCCATATTTTTCTTCATCTTGAATATTTATGTTCTACATCTTTAGGAGCCTCCTGCTCCTATATAAATATCAAATATTGATTCGTATTCACTGACTATCACCATATCATACATCCTTCTCGTGTTGTCTAACTTCTGCAAGTCACGGCATAAGTTCTTTTTTCCGAGACTTGTAAACTTACTTACAGTGTGCTTTCTTTGTCACTCTCAGGAGTGATCATACATGAAATAAATATGTTATCTCTTCTTTGATACTTCCTTCATAAGTCTACATAGACACTGAAATAAAACGAGGTTAATTAACATTCTCACAAAAAACTAACTTGTAATGATAAAGTATTAAAGTAAACAAGATACTAAAAATAAACATGAATACTTATCTTTTGTTTTTGTGTGGGGATGCTTCACAGAATCTGCCATTTTCTATCTTTCTTCAGATCAACTATCTTCAACTTAAAGTACATAATCCTTAATTTCTACTAAATCTTTATTTGAGGGATGAGATTCCTCTTCCTCTGCCATGTGTGCTTGATACTTTCTTTTCCCTTTTCCTTGATGACAGTCATAAGAAAAGTGTCCCAACTTTTGACAGTTGTAGCATCTGATATTTGGAACATCTTTCTTCTTGTTTGAAACTCTGACGGAGTTAGCTTCTTTATTGTTCTTCCTGAAGGAACTTATTTTGTTCTTTTGAGCTATAAGAGCTTCCTCTTCATCGATAATTAATCTCTTTTGTTGGTCTCCAAGTCTAGATTTTTCGTGTGTGCAATCTACCCATAACTTATCAAACTTTTGTAACTTGGTTCTTGCACACACTCCTTGTACAAAAGGAATACAAAATGTTTGAAACCCATTTAGGGTTGTGGTTACAAGTTCTTTGTCACTAATGACATCTCCAATAGCTGCAAGCTGATCTCTGATCTGAGAAACTCTTATAAGATAGGATGTGACAGATTCTGAGTTGTCCATCTTCATATTACGAAGCTGGTTTCTTAAGGTAAGATTATGGCTAATGTCTTTTCTTTCATATACCCTGCTGAGTGCTTCATACATTTTCCTTGATGTTTGTAGTTCAAATATATGAGGGATCAAGTGATCCTTTATTGAATCTGACATGATTCTCTTTTCTTTCTTTCCATTCTTCTTATGCTTGGTCTTTTGATCTTCTTCCTTTG
>ML797524.1:121825-144579 GCA_009831015.1 Picea engelmannii
TTCCAATGTAACCATGTGCATAATAGGAATACGAATATACTCACATTCATGTTTGAAAAATATACTTTAGTAAGTACCTTAACATGAGGAACCAAATGACTTGAATGATAAGATGTAAAGAGTTGTCGAAGAAGAGAGTGGTGATTCAATCTGGTTGTCGTATGGAACCAATGTTCGATAAATTCATGATGTTCTTGGTTCACTTCCTCATTTAGACCACTCTGCATGTCTTCCTCTATCATGCATTGTGGATTGTCTTCTTTCAAAGGACTAGTCTCATTATGATGCGGGAGCATCGCCAATGATGTCAGTGATCACGCATGGCATGATAGCTCAAGCCTGAGAATTGTTTGGAATCCAAAACCTTTGGCACTTACTGAGGATTTTGGTTACTTGATCGTGAGTGATTGTTATCACTCCTAGTCGTGAATGTAACAAAATTATGTAACAGTTAGTTTGTTTCAAGAAAATGAGTAGTTGGGAGGGAACCCTAAGGACCCTATGAGTTAAAGAGAGGTTTTGTACGCCCAAATGAAGCTGCTTCGAGCTAGTAGGAGATGTTCTGAATTTGTAATTGTTGTTTGATTTTAGCTATAGCCATTTTTTGTTTTGAATGAAGATAACAGAGGAAAATTGATCCAATGTATGTTGTGAATATTGTTTGCAATTTCATGTTATTATTGCTTTCATGAATGAATGAATCTTGCTACGATTTTATGACAATGTGAAATGTTTGTATGAGTTTCCATTGGTTTCTCTTATGTTAAGCTGGTGCAAGGTGTGGACACAGAGCGCAAGGAGTGTGTTAATGGGATATTTTTCGATCCTGAAGCTCAGAAGAGATAGAACAGGACTTTTCCTTTGCAAGGAGTGCAAAGTGATTGTTCCGATGCGTACATAGTTGTCTGCAGGAAATCAAACCTTTCATAAAGACCCAACGCGAGGAGCGCACATATCCAAGATTCGACTAAGTGTCGAAGGGACTCTACAAGAAGCCGAAGAATCAGAACAAAGGGATGTCAGGAGGGCGAGCATAATTTCTTTTCAAGAAACCCTTTGGTTTGAATTTGACGAAATTCCTGAAAACGCAAAAAGTGTGTGGGAGATCAAAATATTCGAAGGAAGTGTAAGCTCAAGAAGGGGAGCGAAAACTGCTATCGGATTAGTTGCAAAGGAAGAGATCTGGCTGTCAAATCTCACGTCCAGAAACTCAAAAGAATGCGCAAAGGGAGATCAGATCTGGACCGTTAGATCTGAGCGCGTGGACCAACAATAGTTGGATCCAGAGGTAAGTGCACTAACTTTAACCCTTTGGAAGTGCACAGGGTAAGAAGCCTCACAAAGTTGAATTTCATGAAAGGATCACAATCATTGATTGAAGGAAAGTGAGGACCGTAGATCTGGTCCCAAGAAACTCGTAAGTTCGGATATTCGGAGAAGAGAGGTGAGTAGTCCTCCAACTTCGCGAAATGTGAAGCTTCGAGTTCGTGAAGGAGATCCCAACCGTTGGATCACGGAGGGATCTAGACTGTCGATCTGAGGAAAGTGCATAATCAGGGATCGGGAGAAGGGAGGTGCGCAGTCTTCCAACTACCTGAAACCTGAAGGAGAAAGCAGGATTGTTGAATCACATGGATTGTGGACCGTTGATCTGATGTGAGTGGAGCCCAGATTTTGGATTTTGAAAATTGGGAGGATGAGAAAACAAATATTTAGGAGATGCAAAATGCAAAACCACAAAGCGCTTGAGAGGTTGGCTCCAGGTCACAGTGAGGGGTCACAATGCCAAATATTAAGGGAGGAGTTAGCACGAGTTAGGCCCCACTTTGCGAGTTCGAATATCGGAGAATCGGAGCTGACTCAAACATGATTAACCGACTTGAAATTTCACAAAGCGCCTTTTGGTTAAGGGTATGGTCACAGCCAGTGGTCACGTGGAAAGGGGGCTTAGCCAGAGAAGAGCCAGTGCCTGTCAGGTGTTGAAATTTGAGCAGCGCTCAAGAGAGGGACCGTGGGTCTCATACGACCTGCACATTTGAAGAAAGGACCTGTGTAATTGATTTTTGGGTCTAGTAGAGACTCAAAGAGATGATCTAACTCAATATCTTATTCGATCCTTGATCAGGAGGTCAACATCCCCGAAGAAAGAAGGGGGGGGTCTGCATCAAATGGTATTAAAGCGAGATTTCATTTGTAGATTTCAGGTGAAGGAAATAAAGGGAGAAGAGATGAAAGAACTCGAAGTTGTACTCTATGTGTGAGAGACAGTCAACACAAGGCCACCGAGGGGACAAGGGGAGACACCCTTATCCAATCGAGCTATAGAAAGGGAGATGCGAGAACTTTGTGCAATAATAGAGGCGATGGAGGTAGCGCAGAGGAGGGCACCTGATGCTAGAGACATCAATGATGCAGAGAATGAAGAAGTAGAGGTCAAAGAAGTTGTAGGAGAAAATGTTGTCAAAGAATGCTTGTTGAGAGTAGTTTTTAGATTGGAAGGTAGAGCCAAGATAGATGTCCCAATGTATCAAGGCAATTTGGATGCGGAATAGCTGTTGGATTGGATAAGATCCATGGAAAAATATTTTGACTATGAAGATGTCAGTGAGGAGAAAAGGATGAGGCATGTTGTCACCGGGCTAAAAGGACATGTAGCATTGTGGTGTGATGAATTGTAGGATGAGAGGAGAAGCAAAGGCAAACAGAAGATAAAGAACTGGGACAGAATGGTAGACAAGTTGAAGGCTAAATTCATGCCCAAATATTATCAGATCAATCTGTTAAGGAAACTGTAGAACCTGAGACAAAAGGGTATGATGGTTAAAGAATACACAGAGGAGTTCTACAAGATGAGCATCAAAATTGGACAAAGAGAGAAAGATTAAGAGAAATTTTCCAGGTATATAAATGGCCTGAGGTATGAAATCTAGGATCAGATCATCATGATGTCAGTAAGGACAGTGGAGGATTCTTATCAGTTTGTGTTGAAGGCAGAGGAGAAGTTGGCTAGAAAACAGAACCAACGAGGCAGAGGTAGGAACCCGCCCCCAAACAAAGGCAAGGGAGTTGTCCATGACAAGGCACATAAATCCAAGGACGAGACTGAGAAACCACATAGTCACTCAGAAAGAGGAGGAAGTTCCTGAGGAGGACAGAATGGTGGAAGCAATTCTTCTAGAGGGAGAGGAAGAAATAGAAGAGGAGAAGTAAGATGCTTTGCCTGTGGAAAAATAGGGCACATGTCTTGGGAATGCCCCGAGAAGAAGAAAGAAGGAGAAGGTGAAGCTCACATTTCGGAAGCACAGAGAAGGAATGTTGAAGCAGAAGGAGTAGAGGATGGAACATCCCTGATGATGAGAAAGGTTCTCTTAAAACTAGAGGCAGAAGTTGAGAAGCCAGTGCAGAGGAACAACCTATTCAGGACAACTTGCAAGACTAAAGATGGAGTATGTAAGGTGATAATTGACAGTGGGAGCATTGATAACCTAATATCCACATAAATGGTGGAGAAAATGGAGTTGGAGACAATTGCACATCTAAGGCCATACAAAGTCTCTTGTTTGCAGAAAGGAAACCAGGTAATGATTACTAAACAATGCTTGGTTGAATTTAAGATAGGAGGATGTAAAGATGAAATTAGGTGCGATGTCATTCCCATGGATGTATGTCATATTTTTTTGGGGAGACCATGTAATTTTGATAAGAATTGTAAATGTGTTGACCTACACAGAATAGATCTAGCTAAACAATGATACACACATTTGTAGAGAAAATTGGAAAAGAAGAAGAAGGAGAGAAAGAATGGAAAGAATTCTCATTAACTGTTATGAATAATGAATAATTTACACATGATATACTCTGTATATATCAATGAATTCAACTTGAGGTGAACCAAGTCTCCATAGTGGTGGTCTGGACACACACCAACAATTACGGGAGTGAACTTCCACCTATTCTAGTCTCTCAGGCAGTTACGGGAGTGAACTGCCACCTAGTTGAGTTAACTAGTCAATGAGTCTTCAGTTAACTGACTGAACAGAAAGTAGTGAGGAGTTAACTCAAGGAATCAAGGCTAATGCACCACTTTGGTGATGATACCAAGGCAAGGTTGAATTAGCATGGTGATGATCCCAATGCAACATCTAAACTCAACTAGTCAAACCGAAGTGTGAACTGAAAGAGAATATTCTCTAGGTGGAATATTCTCTCCTAAAATATAGGGGACTGGATAATGACTAATTATGACTAATAAACAAATAAAAACCTTAGGAAAAGGAAACCTAGGTGTGTGTGAAGTAACTCCAACACCCCCCCTGAACATCACTATGGTGACAATAAATAGTGGGTCCCGGCAACGAGGCCATGTTAGGTACCCAAGTACAAAAGATACACTGAAAATAAAGTGAGGAAAGAGGGAAAACCTCATGGGAAACCCCTGCCCCCTCAAGGTACAATGTATGTAAAAAGAAGAACTACAGTTGCTAGGAAACTGTGTCCTTCACTCTAAGACGACCTCGCGGAGAATGGAATTTCTTCTCAGTGAAGGTTTTGGTGAAAATGTATGTCATCTGTTCTGCTGAAGGACAGAACTGTAAGTCGATGATCCCCTTGTGTACTAAGTCCTGGATGTAGTGCATGTGGATCTCGATGTGCTTCATCCGCTACCTCTGAACTAGATCTCTGCAGAACTTCAGAGTGCTCTGGTTGTCACACCAGATGACGATCGGCCAATGAAACTGAATTCCCAACTTAGTGAGAAAATGTTGTAGCCACATAGCCTGAATGGTTATGTTAACTACGCCTCTGTACTCTGCCTCGGCTGAAGATAGAGCAATGGGAGCTTGCTTCTTTCTCGACCAATAGATAGGCCCAAAACCTAGATTGACTGAGTAACCATATGTGGACTTGCAATCAATGTTATTGCCAACCCAATCAGAATCGGTAAACCCAATGAGATCTAGTGTAGAGTCTATTGCATAATGAATCCCAAAGGTGATGGTGCCATGTACGTATCGAAGGATACACTTTGGAACTCTCTAATGTAGCTCATGCGGCTCCTACATGAACCTGGAAACTGTGCCAACTAAATATGAGAGGTCTGGTCTGGAGTGTGTGAGATACAACAAGCTCCCCACTAGCTATCTATATAGTGTGCTCTCAACCAGTGGAGTCTCCCCGTCATCCTCAAGTTTGACTCTTGATAGGAAAGGAGTCGAAGCAGACTTGCAGTCTGTCATGTGAAATCTCTCAAGGAGATCTCGTGCATACTTGTCTTGAGATAGCTTGATGCCTGATGCATCCTGACTAATCTCAAGTCCAAGGAAGAAGTGTAGTGGACCCATGTCCATCATCAAAAACCTGTCATGAAGAATCCTCTTGATTGCAGCTATCTTTGAAGTTGCGCAACCGGTGATCAGCAAATCATTGACATACATAACTAAAAGTAGAAGTGAATTATCCGTCCTGAGCATGTATACATTCGGGTTTGATTTACAATGTACAAAGTTTTGTGACAATAGGTAGGAGTCCATCTTGGCATACAATGCCCTCGGAGACTGCTTGAGGCCATAAAGTGACTTCTTCATTCGACAGAACAAAGATGAGTCCTGCATAAATCCTTGGGGATGCTCCATGTAGATCTCCTCAGAGAGATCACCGTGAAGAAATAAATTCTTCACGTCCATCTGATGGACTTCCCATCCTTTGGCTACCACAATGGAAAGGGCCAATCGAATGGAATCCATCTTCACTACTAAAGTGAAGGTCTCATCATAGTCAATACCATGTACCTACTGAAAGCCTTTGGCGACAAGCCTGGCTTTGTATCTGCTGATATATCCATCTGTTGTGCTCTTAGTCCTGTAGACCCATCTGCATCTGACAAGTTTCCTCCCAGAAGGAAGGGTAACTAGATCCCAAGTCTGGTTCTCGAGGAGTGAGTTGTAATCCTCCTGCATGGTGGATTCCCAAAAGGGATTTCCAGCAGCCTTGCCATAAGACTGTGGATCTAAAGACTAAACCAAGAAAAGATGCCTGGAAGGAAATGGTTCAGTGGAAGTGAGTGCAATAGGAGGCTCCTCGAAATCATATCGAGTCCTCCTAGTGTCGGTTGGATCACCAATGAGATCCCCTACATCCTGAAGAGTAGTCTATGCCCACTTGGGCCTATGCTCTGGCTTTGCAACTGCATCTGGATGATCTGACTCTGCATATGACTGTACTGACTCTGAATCTGAATCATCTGATTCCTCTGAATCAGAACTCTCGTCTAAAGAAGAGTCAACATGTGCATGCTCATCATCTCGAACAGGTGGAAGAGTGAAGGTGTCTGTATGCGACTACTGAGGTACATGCGAGACACTTTCCTCGAATTGGACACTACGCTCAATGATGATTCGGGGTATCCAACAAAAATTCACTCAGTGCTTTGTGGATCAAGTGCCTTCCTCTTTTTAGAGGAAATTCGGGCCCATGCACGTGAACCAAAAATGCAAAAGTGGGCCACTTCCGGTTTGAGGCTGCTCCAAGCCTCGTAGGGGGTCTTATCCTTGATAGATCTATGAGGAGATCTGTTTTGGATGTATGTTGGATAGTTAAGTGCTTCGGCCCATAGTCTCTGTGGTAGTGACTTTGCATGTAACATGCAATATGCCATCTCCTTTAGAGATCTGTTTTTCCTCTCAACAACTCCGTTTTGCTGCGGAGTGTAGGGAACTGTATGTTGCAACTGAATCCCTACCTCATGGAAAAGATTATGAATCTCATGATTCACATACTCTCCCCCATTATCAATTCAAAGGAATTTGATCTTCTTTCTAGACTGTGTCTCAACCAAATATTTGAAATCTTTGAGGTGTTGAAAGACCTCGGATTTTTTCCTGAGAAATTAGATCCAAATAAATGTGAGAAATCATCAACAAAAATGAGAACAACCCTCATTTTGTTGATCGATGGATGTGAAAAAGGACCCATGAGGTCACTGTGGATTAGATCTAAATGTGCGGAAGCTCGCTGAGACTTTCCTTTGTCGAATTTCTCTTGAGGTTGTTCTCTGAGAACACATCCCTCACATACTCCCTTGGAGAAATGGATGTCTAGTAGACCATCAACTAATATGTGCTTTCTAATCTGTTTCATGTATCTAAAATTCAAATGTCCAAACCTTTTGTGCCATATACTACTACTTTCATCAGCATGAGTAAGCAGTAAAGCAGAATCAGGTTCAATGAATTCAGAAAATGTATACAATCTAGACTGATGATTTACCTCATCAGTAGCAACCTTGGAGTTGGTTTGCATTTTGTAGATGTCCATGGCATTTGGTGTGAATATGAATTTCTTTCCAGTGTCGGAATTCATCATTTGATACAGAGAGAGAAGGTTGACAGAAAGCTTGGGAACATGCAACACATTCTCGAAGCTTCTGTTGGTGAGTTCAATACTTCCTTTGTCCGTGACTTCGATAGAAGAGTTGTCCCCCATCAGAATAGGAGGACATTTTCATGCATCCAAAGAAGAATAGACTTCTTCTGAGGCAGCCATGTGATGTGATGCTCCTGAATCTACGATCCAAGCATCCGGAGAGGAGTTGATTGCAATCAAGGCATGGCTAGAATTTCCTTTCTTGGAATTCGAATCTTTTGGCTTCTTCTTCTTTGCACCCTCAGGGATGTGATCTCCAAGGTTGTTTTACTTAAGTATTTGAGACATCATATCTATTTTCTTTTTCATGCATGCAGATTCTGAATGGAATCCTTTGTGACAGTACATGCATTTATCTCCTTTTCTTCCCTTTTCTCCTTTGGATCCAGAGGCATCAGTGAAGGGTTTTGTGTACCCTTCCTTATTTGTATGTTCATGAGATTTCCACTTATCTTTATATTTATATTTCTGATATTTGTGGCTGCAATCATGCACAGTGAGTGCATGCACCCTTGGGCCTTTGATTGTGCCCATGTTGATGAGCTTGGTTTGCTCTTGTGTCAGGGATTCGATAAAGTCCTCAAGAGAAGGCATCTTCTAGGTGGCTCCAGAGGTGAATCTGACTGTATGGAATGTAGATATAGATACTAAGAATTTAGGACCAATCTTGGAGAGAATGGTGAGAAACATTTGTTTCTCCTCCTTCGATTTATCAACCCCGCAAGCTTTGATTTGCGACAGTAAATCCTTGAATTTTGTAATGAAATCTTGGATATTCTCAAAGATTTTTGGATCCAATGTGAGTAGCTCCACCTTCCGCATGTATCCCCTCATCTCATCCTGTTTTCCAAAAATCCCTTCCAAGATGGTCCAGGCTTCATTAGGAGTCTTACAGGAAGATATATGAAAAAGGAGATAAGGAGAAATAAGACTACAAATTGTTCCAAGTGCCTCATCCATGCGATTTAAGTACTTGGATTTTTCTATGGCTGATGTCGGTTCTGTATCTATATTCATGGTTAAACTATACAATCCTTTGGATCGGAGATGTATGGCTATTTTCTCCTTCCATGCAAAATAGTTGTAAGGTGTAAGAATGAATTCTTTTTGGAATTCCATCTTTTCGTTGTCTTCGATCTTTTGTACCTGCAAACAATTTTGGTGTAGCTTTTTCTTAGCATTCCGTCAGCTCTGGTACCATGTAAATGTGTTGACCTACACAAAATAGATTTATCTAAACAATGATACACAAATTTGCAGAGAAAATTGGAAAAGAAGAAGAAGGAGAGAAAGAATGGAAAGAATTTTCATTAACCGTTATGAATAATGAATAATTTACACATGATATACTCTGTATATCTCAATGAGTTCGACTTGAGGTGAACCAAGTCATCATAGTGGTGGTATAGAGTGATTTGGACACACACCAACAGTTACGGGAGTGAACTGCCACCTATTCTAGTCTCTCAGGCAGTTACGGGAGTGAACTGCCACCTATTCTAGTCTCTCAGGCAGTTACGGGAGTGAACTGCCACCTAGTTGAGTTAACTAGTCAACTACTCTTCAGTCAACTGACTGAATAGAAAGTAGTGAGGAGTTAACTCAAGGAATCAAGGCTAATGCGCCACTTTGGTGATGATACCAAGGCAAGCTCGAATTATCATGGTGATGATCCCAATGTTGCATGGTGATGATCCCAATGCAACATCTAAACTCAACTCAACTAGTAAAACTGAAGTGTGAACTGAAAGAGAATATTCTCCAGGTGGAATATTCTCTCCTAAAATATAGGAGACTGGATAATGACTAATTATGACTAATAAACAAACAAAAACCTTATGAAAAATAAATCCTAGGTGTGTGTGAAGTAACTCCAACAGTAATGTCATTCATGATGGGATGAAGAATACATACACCTTGGATAAGAATGGTAGGACACACATGTTGCTGCCAATAGCGGAGAAGAAAGTGAAAGAGGAAGCCAACACAAGCATACTTCTCATGAGCAGGAAGTGATTCTTGAAAAAAGTCAAGAAAGAACATGAGATGTAGTTTGTTGTGCTAAGGAAACCTAGAGTTATCCTTACAAGTACTTCGATGGATGATTTTCCTGAAGAAGTTCAAGAATTCTTGGATAATTTTGTTTACATAGTGGTGGATGAGCTGCCTAACTCATTACCATCCATCAGAAGTATCATCCATCATATCAATTTGATACCAGGATCAAGTCTGACAAACAAAGAATCCTACAGACTGACACCTCGAGAGAATGAGGAGGTAAGAAACCAAGTCCATGAATTGTTAGACAAGGGTTTGGTTAGAGAGAGCTTGAGTCCATGTGTAGTACCAACTGTGTTGAGTCCAAAGAAAGATGGAGGATGGAGAATGTGTACAGACTCAAGATCCATTAACAAGATCACCATCAAGTATAGATTTCCTTTGCCGAGAATGGATGATTTAATGGACTGTTTAAGTGGAGCAAATTTCTTTTCTAAGATAGATTTGAAAAGTGGATATCACCAGATAAGAATGAGAGAAGGTAATGAATGGAAGAAAACCTTTAAGACAAATGAAGGTTTGTATGAGCATCTTTTTATGCCATTTGGCTTAACAAATGCCCCAAGTACTTTTATGAGGTTGATGAATGAAATATAGAAAGATTTCATTGGCAAGTTCATGGTTTTATATCTGAATGATATATTGATCTTTAGCAGGACTAAAGAGGAGCATTTGAGACACCTGACACTAGTGATGAGGAGACTACATCAGGAGAAGTTGTTGATAAACCTGAAGAAGTCATCTTTTATGAAGACAGATGGATCCAGAGAAGATGAGAGAAATCAAAGCATGGCCATCACCAAGAAGCATGTTCGAGGTAAGAATCTTCCATGGATTAAAAAGTTTCTATAGGAAGTTCATCGAAGATTTCAGTGGAATTTGTGCACCAATGATGGATATAGTAAAGAAGAAGCACAAGTCTTTTAAATGGGCATAGTAGGCCGAGAGGAGCTTCAATATACCGAAGAAGAAAATAACAGAGTGACTAATTCTGGTCTTACCAAATTTTGGAAAGACATTTCAAGTGAGATGTGATGCAAGTGGAGTTGTGATTGGAGTACTTTTGAGCCAGGATAATAAACTTGTTGCCCATTTCAGTGAGAAGTTGAATGAGACTAAGAGAAAATACTCCATGTATGATAAGGATTTTTATGCCATAATTCAAGCCCTGAAGAAGTGGAGACACTACCTTGTCCCACAAGAATTTATCTTGTATAATGACAACCAAGCTTTACAATTCATAACTAGGCATGAAAAATTGAAATAGAGGCATGAAAAGTGGATTGAGTTTATGCAGAATTTTACTTTTGTCATAAAATATATTGTTGGGAATGCTAACAAAGTTGTTAATGCATTGAGTAGGAGATGTTTGATTCTGCAAGAATTTCAGGTGAAGACCTTGGGGTTTTAACACCTTAAGGAAATGTACAGTGATGACCCAAATTTCAAGGAATCATATGAAGCATGTGAAAATCATGTGTTGAGAGACAGGAGCCATTGGGCAAAGTACATGATTCAAGAGGGGTTGTTGTTCAAAGGAAATCAGTTGTGCATACCGAAATGCTCAATGAGGGACAAAATTTTGAAAGAAAAGCATAGTGGAGGATTGGTTGTACATTTCGGCCATGATAAAACATTTTCACAGTTGAGCAGTTCATACTATTGGCCAGGTATTAGGACAAAAGTAGTGAAATTTGTGAACAGATGTAGAATCTGCCAACATGCAAAAGGGAAAATATAGAACAATGGATTCTATCAACCATTGCCAATACCAAAGAGGCCTTGGGATGCAATAATCATTGATTTTGTATTGGGACTACCAAGAACACAGAGAGGATTTGATTCCATATTCATGGTGGTGGATAGATTTTCAAAGATAGCACACTTTATCCCATGTCAGAAGACCAGTGATGCAACACATGTTGCAAATATGTTTTTCAAGGAAGTTGTGAGACTTCACGGCCTACCCAGGAGCATTGTCTCGGACAGAGACACAAAATTTGTTGGTCATTTTTGGAGAACATTGTGGAAGAAGTTGGGGACAGATTTGTCCTTCAGCTCAGCTTATCACCCTCATATAGATGGACAGACTAAGGTAGTAAGCAGAAGTTTGGGAAACTTATTGAGGAGTCTGGTCACTGAGCATCATAATCAGTGGTATCAGATTCTGCTACAAGAAGAATTTCCATACAACGACTCACCAAACAAGAGCACTAGAAAGATCCCATTCCAGATATTGTATGGAATGCAACCTATAGGAGTATCTGAGTTGAGACACTTGGAACAGAGTGAGATCAGAAGCGCTGGAGCAGAAGATTTTGTTGCATAAATACATAAGATCCATAGCCATATCAGAGGATAGTTGCAGAGCTCTAGCCAAGAGTGCAAGCACAGAGTTGATCAACATCGCAGAGAACTTCAATTTGAAGTAGGATATCAGGTTCTGGCACATATCAGGAAATAAAGTTTCCTTAGGGGAACATATAACAAGTTAAAGATGAGTAAGATAGGGCCATGTAAGATCTTAAGGAAGTTTTATGCAAACGCCTATGAGATTGAGCTGCCAGATGATGTAGGCATATCACCCATATTTAACATTTCAGACCTGTATCCTTACAGGAAAGATGACATAGAGGGAACAAAAGATCAAGAGAAGATTCAATGGGAGAAACAAATGCCTATAGCAAAAAAACCACATATGGAGAAGATCATTGATCAGAGGATTAGAAAGAAGACCAGGAGGAAGACCTATTTTGAATATCTGATCAAGTGGAAGGGACACCCAATAGAAGATGCCAATTGGGAGAATGAAGTTGATATCCAAAATCATGGAAAGTTGGTACAGGAACTCATGGACAGGAGTCCATGAATTTTTTTGTCCATGGGAGTATGATGTAGGAGAATTGTCAGTGACGTTAGCGATCACACATGGCAGGACAACTCAGGCCCAAGATTCATTTGGAATCCAAAACCATTAGCAGTTACTAAGGATTTTGGTTACTTGATCGTGAGTGATCGTTTTCACTCCTAGTCGTGAATGTAACATAATTAGGTAGCAGTTAGTTTGTTTCAAGAAAACGTGTAGTTGGGAGGGAACCCTAAGGACCCTTTGAGTTAAAGAGAGGTTTTGTACACCTAAATGAGGTTGTTGCGAGCTAGTAGGAGATGTTCTAAATTTGTAATTGTTGTTTGATTTTAGTTGTAGTCATTTTTTCTTTTGAATGAAGATAACAAAGGAAAATTGATCCAATGTGTGGTGTGAATATTGTTTGCAATTTCCTGTTATTGTTGCTTTCATGAAAGAATGAATCTCGCTACGAGTTTATGACATTGTGAAATGTTTGTATGAGTTTCCATTGTTTTCTCTAATGTTAAGTTGGTGCAAGGTGTGCACACAGAGCGCAAGGAGTGCGTTAACGAGATTTGTTTCGATCATGAAGCTCATAAGAGATAGCAAGAGACTTTTCCTTTGCAAGGAGTGAAAAGTGTCTGTTGCGAGGTGTGCACAGTCGTTCGCAAGAACTCAAACCTTGCGTAAAGATATGGTGCGAGGAGTGCACAGATCCGAGATTTGACTAAGTGTCGAAGGGACTCTGAAAGAAGCCAAACAATCATAACAGAGGGACGCAAGGAGGGTGATCATAATTTATTTTTAAGAAACCCTTTGGTTTGAGTTTGACGAAATCCCTGAAAATGAAAGAAGTGCATGGGAGATCAAAATCTTCGAAGGAAGGGGAAACTCAAGTAGGTGAGAAACAATTATTGTCGGATCATCTATAGAGGAATAGATTTGTTTGTCAAATCTCTCGTCCAAACACTCAGAATAACGTGCAAAGGGAGATCAGATCTGGACCGTTAGATCTAAGCGCATGGATGAACAATAGTTGGATCCACATGTAAGTGCACGAACTTTAACCCTTTGGAAGTGCACAGGGTAAGCAACCTCACGAAGTCCAAGTTCGTGATAGGATCACAGTCATTGATTGAACGAATGTGAGGACCATAGATCTGGTCCCAAGAAACTCATGAATTTAGATATCAGGAGAAGAGAGGTGAGCAGTCCTCCAACTTCATGAAACGTGAAGTCCCGAGTTCACGAAGGAGATCTCAACTGTTAGATCACAGAGGGATCTAGACATTCTATCTGAGGAAAGCACAGAATCAGGGATCGGGAGAAGGGAGGTGCGCAGTCTTCCAACTACCCGAAATGCAAAGGAGAAAGCAGATCCGCCGGATCACATGGATTGTGGACCGTTGATCTGACATGAGTGGAGCCTAGATTTCATATTTCGGAAATCGGGAGGACGAGCAAACAAATCTTCTGGAGATGCAAAATGCGAAACCGCAAAGTGCTTGAGAGGTTGGCCCTAGGTCACAATGAGGGGTCACATCACCAAAGATTAAGGGAGGTGCTAGCACGAGTTAGGCCCCAATTTGCGAGTTCAGAAATTGGAGAATTGGAGCTGACTCACATGCAATTACCTGACCTGCGATTTCACGAAGCGCCTTTTGGTTAAGGGCATGGTCACAGCTAGTGGTCACGTGGAAAGGGGGCTTAGCCAGAGAAGAGACAACACTTGTCAGGTGTTGAAATTTGAGCAGCGCTCAGGAGAGGGCCTGCAGGTCTCATACGACCTAGGCATTTGAAGAAAGGACCTGTGTAATTGATTTTGAGGTTTATCAGAGACCTAAAGAGCCGATCTGACTCAGTATCTTGATCGATCCTTGACTGAGAGGTCAGCATCCCCGAAGGGAGAAGGGGGGGGGTCTGCATCACATTAGTGCATAGAGGTTATTTAGAAAGGCATATCAGGAATTCATCGATCTCATGTTCTAATGGTGGATCTCCATTGGATTTGGTCCATGATTCTTTAGTCTCACCTATAGGTTGGAAATGGTGATTACAAAGGGAATCTTCTTGTGGATGTGGCTCATGGAAATCTTGTTCTATTATCACTTCTGGAGAGGCATATAGGTTCTTGACTATTGTCAGTATTTGTTCTTCATGCGAGGCAAAGATTGAGATCCCATCTGCTGCTAGGATGGAGAGAGTTCTTCCAAACTATTGATCATTCTTGAGTATCTATTTTTGGTTGATGGGTCTTGTCTCACACATGGATTAGTGCATGGGGTTCTTACAACACCCAAAAGAAAACCTTAAAAATATTGAAGAAATGGAAAGGAAACACAGTTAAAATAAATACAAGAAAACTAATCATGTATCTGAAGCGCCACTTTGCTACTAAGACCCTGTTGTCACCAAGTTATATATTCACACAAGTTCACTTTTCTAATCATATAAAAGAAAAAGGGATAATTCTAATAAAGAACAAATTATAACTAATGAAGGGAAGAGGACAACCTAACTTTGGATCCACCCCACCAAAGTGGATGTGCAGGTTCTTACCTCTCGTCTTTTCATCTTCTCTCCACCCTTAGGTCGTCCTTAAAATCACACCACACTTGCATGAAAAGAAACACACTTGCATGAAAGAAATAGTCAAAGCTTTGGAGAAACTCACTATAGTGGCCATGCAAGTTCTTGCCTCTTGTCTTACTCTTTCTCCTTCCCTAAGATGTGTAATTTAAAATCAACCTACCTATGCTCTAATCCCTTTAGCACCTCCACATCAACAAGGCCAAAAATGTGGGGCTAAATATATGCACTATTAATCCCCACATTAAATTATCAACTAGGGATCTTAAGCTTCAAGGTGCAGGGACAGGAAATGCAGGATCAGTGGATAACTATCCTAAGGCCGATGATAATATGAACAAAATGATCAAATTAAAGAAAAACAAATTGCATGAAATATACTAAGGATTCATCACTGGGACATAGGAGCAACTTAGTGCTATAAAGGCTTAGATCACAGCCTTTCATGCACTCAAGTGATGTTCATGTCATTAATCATGAGTAACTGAGTTAAGTTTCCTATCCTTCAATGGATTCCAATAGTGGTTAACAAGGTAATCAAATGGCTAAAAATTAACACTAAGGAAATTTTCATAGGGATTCAAAAGACCTAATGCAATAAGGGTTCTGAGTTGCAATATTTCATGCACGGTTATTCATGCAAATTTGTGAGAATAGCTTATTACTATCTTTTAAACTTCAATGATTGTTTCCTGTAGTGGATCCACACACATGTTGCAAGAAAACAAGTCAAGAAAATGCAATAAAAGAAACAAGCAAATAGGATAACATACTTTCAAATGAAATGAAATGTGAATGCACGAATTGAACCTAAAACACACAAAGCAAACCACTCAAACTGTAGGAAATATAAAGAGGCAATCTTAATTTAATAGAAATCAATCAAACTAGAATCAAACAATATATGCAATATAAAATCAATATATATCCACAATAAAGTGCATCAATCACAATGAGTAAGCATGGAAAGAAATGAGAAGGAATGGGAAAGAATGGAAGTGCATAAATACAAGGTGGAAATAAATGGAATACTTATGCAATGGAAATGAATATCAACTTTGTAAATGAAGCTAAAAATGGAATGTTTATTAAAAATGTTCAATCATATATAAACTAAAAAGTGGAAAATAAGGATAGGTACTCTCTGCAGAATGAGAGCCTCGATGTAAAGCACAAGAATCAAAGAGTAATTGAGAAGAATATGGACTTTTGCAATTGATGAAAGATCTATATTTAAAGCACAGTCGATTAAATAAAAATTAATGTGTATAATAATTTGAGTGTAGGGTGAGTTCCTTGTGTGAACAATCAATAAAGTTGTGTAATTTAATGTACATTCATCAATCAAGGAATCAGTAGATGAAAAGAGAGGACAATTCTCTGTCATGAAATGTAATTGCAGTGTGACTGAGCATTGATTCCATGTGTAGAGAATGAGGCAAAGAGAGGGATCGATCTGCTCTTGCAATGGATAATTATATTGCATGATTAAATCGACAATCAATGAGAAAATCATGTTGAAGAGAATTGATATCCACCTGGATCAATCCTCCCTCCTTAGGAAGCAATGGTATGCATTGCATTGAATGCCCTGGGGAGAGTGAAAAGAGTTTGTTGAATCTACATCTTGATGAGTAGCTTTCCTTGTTGGAGAAGTTGCGTTGCTTATCTTTTTGAAGGTTGTCACAAACTTGTGGATGAAAGGGTTGGACCTTTTTAACCAGTCTTGCTACATGAGATGTTTGTGTGCATAAGGAATCTTTGTGCTTTGCTACAGTCTTGTCGACCTGCTTTTGTTGGATAGAAGGTGCTTGGGCCAAGGCTGTAGTGGTTGTAGTATCCTTATGTTCACCTTTTGAACATATTGTGAAAAAGCCAAATTTTGTAGTATGAGATACTACCTTGCGGCACTGTTTAGGTGGGACAGTAGTCGGAACCACCTTTGGTATCCTGTAGAGATGACCCCATAGAGTAACAATGAAACTACGGGGTTGAGACTCATATATAGCATGACACTTCCACATATATAGTTGGCCCAAGAGATCACAGACATACAGTGGGGCAACATCACATAATACCTCATCCTTGAAGGGTTGGATGTCATATGACAATCGACACTGCTGGCTGACACGAAGATCTCATCCCTGACGAAGCCACCCGATGTTGTATGATTGTGGGTGTGGTGTTGTTGACAATCCCAACTGTTTGATCACCTTTGTTGAGATTATATTCTTCTGGCTTTCGCTATCAACAATAAAATACAGCGAGGTCCCCTTCACCTACATGTGTGAATGAAAAAGGCACTCCCCCTCTTCAAGATCTTTCGGTTCTTCTAGTCGAATTGTTCTGGTCGCAACAACAACAGTGGGGTCTGTGTCGATGATCTGTCTTTTGCCAGTATTTTCTGAATCAGATTCTGAGTCAGGGTTTAGCTCCTTGTATTTGATTTCGACCACCAATGATTGTTTTGAGCGACATTCATTAGTGTTTTTCCAAGGGATTTTGTGGAAATCACACATTTTCCGGTGTCCTTCTTCATCTTCCCATGATCCTTCTTTTCCTGTGGCTTGGACTAGTTTCAGAACACTGTTTGTTAGGGCCATCTTTATCATACTTTGGTTGTTGCAGATTTGCAGACCCGAACTCCCGTTTGTTCTGGTGCTGAAATTTCTACTCGATTTTAACAACATATCGATAAGCAACATCGAGTGATGAGATGTCCAGAAAATCCATTTCAGTTTGGATGTATTTGTGTAGAGCCCCATGGTATTTCAGAACCAAATTTCGTTCAGAGTATTTGATACCCATCTTGGTGTGCAAGGTGTGGAAGGTATTGGTGAACTCCAAAACTTCTTGGCCCCTCTCTTGCCGCAGTTTGGTCCATCTCATATACTGCTCCTCATAGTTTCCAATACAGTAATATTGTTCCTTTACTGTGTCCATAAAAAAATCCCAAAGTGGGATTGACCCCATATATTCCAGACTCTTTGTAACACCATTGTTTCCCCCAACTTGTAATTAATCATTAATCAGGATTACCATGTTGTGGCATAGGAACATTGTAAATGTATCATTGTTTAATTGCCAATAATTGAATGTGGGAGTGAAGCCTTGAAAGTACTAGCCATGATATCACTAGAGGAAAGAATGTGAGAATGATAAGAGAACAGTTATTAAGAAAAGGACAGGTGGTTGAACCCTCAACCACCCCCATGAATGGAAGCATGGTCTAGCTGCAGAAGGTCAACCCGAAGTACCACAGGGTCCTTTGGACCCAGAATAGACTCAGGGTTTCTTTTTGACAGAAGGCACCAGATAGGAGGAATGTGCTTGCAAGGAACACAAGAGGATATGAAGAGAAGAGTGGAGAATGTGAGGAAGAAGAGGGCAGCAGAGAATGAATCGAAGGCCACGAGCTTGATGCGAAGAAAACATCTGATAAAACTCATCGAGGCCGTGACAAATAAGGAGATCTCTAAGAGTATGCAGAGAACGGGACCTGAGAAGAAGGTTGCGAGCTTGATGTTGAGGAAGCATCTGATAAACCTCGCAAAATATGTGAAAGAGAAAGGATCGATGAGAATTGGCATAAATTCCTTGGTGATATCATGACTTGGCACAGGGGTGGCCAGAGTGCTAAGAATGAATGCCTCTAAGCTTATGGATGGGTGGAAGGATGAACACCCACAGTCAGTTAGTTGGGCACCACCTGTAATAGATAAGTAATCTTATATCTTGTGTGTTTAAGTGGTAAATGTGAATTAAGGTTGGATATTCTATAAATGTTGCAGGGATGGACATGTTTGCTTAATGGTTATACTATATCCCTTCAATTATGCCTAATTGTGTATTTAAGAAAATAATAAATTCTCTGGCATGTACACATAAGTGACTGAGCCTTGTGGTGGATCAAGTTAAAATAAATGAATTGTGAATTGTTGACTTTGGGCATAACCTCATGTGTGCATGTCGATACTCCCAGTCGTTCTGAAGGAAGGGGTCGATCAAACTCAGGAGAGGTAGTGCATATGTGCACAAAGCCTCTGAGAGGCGGGTAGAGATCGAGACCCCCCCCCTTAAGTTCTAGAGTTGATAGATGAATGTAAGAGGTGCACAAATGATTTCTCTAAGTGTTAAGTTCAAGAGAATTAGCGCAAAATACTTAAGTATTTAAGGAGCTGACTTAACTCAGGTAGAATAGTGAGTTTCGAGCCCCTAAAGGAGAGGTCCTTTCTTTTGAAAGATGAATGTATGAGATTAGCTCGGGAGGAGTTGAAGTTCTTCACGATCGTCGAATCTAGAGAAGGAACACGAACGTTAACCCTTCAAGCCCTTCGGATTTTACGAGTCCGACGAATTGAGCATATTCGTTGAAGATGAGGTGAATCCCCCAAAGCCTTGAAGTAAATTTGGGTCATAGATCCATAGATGCCCAAGAACTATCCCGACCGTCGGATCTATGATATAGTCAGCCCAGTTTTGACCACTTCGAGAGGATAGAGATTTGGTAACACCAAAACCCCCGAAGTCCCGAAGTCTCGATGTCCCGAAGTTGATGTGGATTGTGGATCTAAGGATCCTTCAGGATCCCTCACGACCGTTCAGTCATGGGGACATGAGTATTAATGTCGAGATCATGTGGGAACCCATGTGTCAAGTGACGGGGTTGTTAGGTGTCCCTCTAGGAGTGGAATGCACTGGGATCCAAGGGACCCTTAAACGGGAGTTACGAGCTGTAAATCGTAGGGGTCACATAGATACCCTCGAATCATCAGATTGAGGTCATGGTCAGCCCGACACTAACTGACTCTGGGAGAAAAGAGGAGATGGCATCACAAAAATCCTAAAGAGCCGAAGTAGATTTGAGTCATCCAAGCCAGAGGGACAGGTGTCTTCAGATCCTGTACTTTGGAGAGAAGTCACTCTGGGAGGACTGAAGTGTGAAGACACAATGATTTTTGAAGGATGGAGTCCCAAAGTCATCCTAGACATCTGTTGGAAGGGACATGTGGAAAAAGTTATGCCATTTCAGAGGAAGTCACTCTAAGATAAAAGGGGATGTGTTGGACAAGAACTTCTGAAGGCCAAAGAGTTGGAGTTCATCTGAGTCATCCGACAATTGAGGACAAGTGTCAACAGATCTTCCATTTCAGAAGATAGCCACTTCGGAGGAAAGTGGGGTCACGCGAGTTAAGAACTCTCGAACGCCGAAGTCTGGAAGTAGATCACAGTCGTTGATTTAGAAAGACGTGTAGCGCTTGATCTGTAACTCTGGGTATGGAAGTACCTCGGGGAGAAAATCCTTTGGAGCATTCAAAATTCCCAAACGTCGAAGTCTTGAAGTCAATCAGGGTAGTCAAAATATCTGAGGACACACGGTGTTAGATTATGAACTTTGAAGATTTTCCACTCCAGAGGATTCACATGGTGGTTTTCTTGGCACCCGTTGTCTTGGTGTCTGGTTATAACCCGTGGTCATAAGTGAGTATAGATGGATGGAAGAACCCAAAGAACTTGGGAGAGGCTACCTGCTAGCTCTAAGCTCGGTTCGGAGCATGGAGACTGTGGCTGGAAAGATATGAAAGAGAAGAATGGGATAACAACCTCGAATGGGGGTTTTGATTCTCTTAAGAAGAGTGAAATTTTGGCACCCCCACCATGGGTGTGTTACAAATCGGTATCAGAGCACGACAACAACACTTGGCCTGCTTGGGCACATGCACAAGTCGTATGAAAATATTTCTGGAGAAATTTAAGGGGTAACACCTTTTCTTACCTCATTCCTAAGAGGCTTAGAAAACCTCTACTGAAGAGAGGAATGAGATCCTTTAATGTTGATAGATGTTTTGGAAATTGGCACTGTTTGCTGCTAATGTTCCCAAATAAAGAAGTTTACTTCACTGTGCAATTGTACGTGCTATTGTACAGTCACAAGATTCATTTACCAAGGCTAACATGAGTCTATGGAGAATATTACCGCTAAACATAAATCATCTGCATAAGTTCCTTGAGTAGAAGGATGCAGATTTAAAATACAGTTGGGATTTTACCCCAACGATATTGAACCATGCTAGTATGTGACAAAGGGAGCCTAGCATTTCCTGGGAAATGAAAGTCGATCCTATAGGATTATGCTAAAGAACACTAATATTTAAACTAAATTAGCAATGTGAATGGATGGAAAGGATCTGTAGTGGTAATGATTACTTCTTTAATGAAGGGTTAAACCTAGTATAGGTGTATAACCCCCACGATCAGAGGAATGAGTTTGGTGAACATTCCCTGAAAAGGGAGAGCATGCGTAGCTATCAATTTTCAAGTGAACTGATAAACGAATTTGGTTTCTGGGTACGAGAATTGTTGGACAGGGTTTTTCCAATCAAGCTAATAAACAGAGTTGTAGAAATATAGAGTGATTGAGTGAGAAATCACAACAACATCCCTTACTTCATGGATAGGAAACTAATCTTCCAGAGTTCTTTTGGGAGGAGGAGAGTGTTAAGCCCTAATATTGGCTCATTACCCCTTAATTGGGGCATATTAGATTAGTAATGTTATTTTAGTTATGTCATATTTAGGCCATTAGTTGTAATTATACCTCCTAGTCTCCTATATATACCAAGGAGACATTTTCATTTTGAATCCTCTTGTACTTGAACATTTAAGTGGGGTAAAAGGAGGTTGCCCCCTCAAAGAGGCTTATTATCTAAAATTATCTCTTTTTCAAGGTGTTGAGTACTTTTTCTAAAGTTTTTCTATGCTATATTGATATTTGGTTCTTAACATATGGTATCAGAGCTCAAGGTCTTGGGGTTTCGCTGCTACATCTGAGGCACCTTGGCATTTTCGCTATAACTTTTTTTTCTACAATGTTTCAGAAGGAACAAATTGGAGGATATTTAGTAGATGGATCAAGTTACGTTGGGTTCAAATTTCAGCTCCTGAGGCCTTATAATTTCGGAGATATAGCCTGTACAAGATAGGGTTATGGAATCATCCTGAACTGAGTCATTGCAGAATTTTTCGCTATAAAATTTTTTATGTAACATTTCATACCCTAAAATCTGGAGGCTATTCACATAAATTAGTAAGGTATCTATGGTAAAAAGTTCATCTTCTGGGTCATCTTAAATTCGTAGATACACCCTGTGTAAGAAAGGGTATCTGACTAGTCCTATTGACTAGTCTCAAGAAGGTGTTCTAGGTAAAACAATCATAAATTCTTCCTAGAGTATCCAAATTGAGTGGGACTGGGTTCATTGGATTGTGGACAGTCTGTCGTATTTTTGGTACAAGTTTCAGAATTTTATATCAATTATTTTGTGTGGGGCACGCTATACGAGTGAGATCTCCTGGTAAGGAAAAAAATGACAAGCTGTGGGGAAGTTACCATAAATTCCACTTGGCACATCCAATTTTGATCAGACCTGTAGCATTGCAGAGAAGAAATATCAGAGAACTACATAAAAGAAATTTTCATACCCAGAAGGGTTGAAACTTGGGAGATACAATAGAAGAAAGATTGTCTAGCAGAACCACCTCAAAATCAAGGTTCAAAAGTGATACTTGGCCAACATGCCACCCAAAAAGGGAACTTCTATACCAAATAAGCCTCCAGACAATCCTACTTGGACTCTTTATGAAGGTGAAGAAATGTGTAGGGACATAAATGATTTACAAAAGAAGATAGTAAAAAAAGATGAACTATAAGAGATGGAAGCTAAGTTGGAGGCAAAGATGGATGGTTTAAAAGAGGAGATCATGGAAGTATTGAAAAATTTCGTAACAAAGAAGACACCTGAAAGTGAAAATGCATCCCATGAAATTCATGATGAGG
>ML797524.1:189494-204934 GCA_009831015.1 Picea engelmannii
ACATAACTTTGAACATCATTACTCATTCTCTGAAACATCATTTCTAATGGGTGAGTTCATCTAGTCTATAAATCTTTAACCTCCTCTGAGTTTGTGTTGCTCCTCTCCATTATGCTATGTTTGGAACGTGGATCCCACTTTACCCAGGTAGGATATGTTCAACGATGACCATTCAAATGCTTGCACTATTATGTAACCCGCTAGCCTTATGTAACATATATATTTTTACAGTTTGTAAGTAACCAAAACAACAAACAGAAACTCATGTTGTTTTTCTTTGGAAGTGTCATAGTTGAGGGATGTATCTTCGAAGTATATTCAGAATATTCAATCGAAAAATCACGTGATATCATGAAATTAATCAAATACCCAATAATATTGGGTTAATCTCCTGCACAGATTCATTTTTGTAAATATTATTATCGTGTCTTGCACTGAAATTTTCTGTAAAGAAGTTTGTGTAAGATGTTAATATGTGCTGATTTTTCAATATGCAAGGTTAAGCATGAAGTTCATTCCATTTTTAGTATTTCACTTAACCATAACCAATAATGTCACAGCAACCAAGATCCCAAGAAGAAACATCATGCACAAGAACACAAGAAGTATCTTGGGAAACCCTTCTCAATAAGGGAAGAAAACCCAGCCAAAATCCTTTTCTATATTCTTCAAGAAAAAGACCTTCACCACCAATAATACCTAGCACACAAGAGGGTGCTCAAACCCTAGAAGACTAGTGCCCAATAGAGGTGCACACTTTTCCCAAGAAGGTGTACTTGCTGAAATTTCCAAACTTGTGTGAAAGATATGATTCCTCAATGGGGAATTTACCTTTACTTATACTAACCTGAACCTGTCAACAGAAGTGTCTATTGGCACAACAGGGCCGACCTCACTATCTTATAATATAATTAATATTAACCAGATTAATTATATTTTACATTAATTACCAGTCACATTAAGGTGGGGCCGACCTGTACCCTTTACTTTACAATTAGGGTTACAGGTAGGTCTGACTCTTGAACGATATAGCAAGGGATACACCCATTAGTGCTCATCCTCTAGGGGCACATCCATAGGTATGTCCATATCTTTGGCTCACTGCATTTCATAGAAGAACCACTTCTTCACTAGTGCTCAGCCATTAGGATCACATTCACTTGTGCTCGTCCACAGGCACGTCCACTCAACAGATCTTCTTTCCCATTGCATTACACATGAGAGTCATCTGGAGTTTCTTGTCAACTCTTCTGCTCAGAGGAGGCTAATATATCATCTTCATTTTTGTTCTCATGATGATGCACCCAACACTTTGAGATTTCACACATTCACCTTGTGCTTAGTCATATGCATGTCCAACTCTGCAGATCACCTTTCTCATTGTGTTACACATGAGAATCATATGGATTTATTCTCAACTCTCTGTATGGAGGAGGTCATCTCTACATTCCATCTCTGTCTCAGATAGGAACTACACACCCTTCTCAGGGGATTTCTCTCAAGTTTGTAAGCTGGAGAATGTCTCACATAGCTGCAATGATCCACATCTCATAGGTTTGTAAACTAGAGAATGTCTGACATAGCTGCAATCAACAACACTCCCTCTTAGCTAGGGAGGCATTTTACACCAAGCCAAGTCTCTCACAGAAATACTTGAACTTTGTCTTGGCAAGTGGTTTGGTGAAGATATTTGCAATCTAATCATGTGTAAGAAGGTACTGCATGTGTACTATTTTCCTTTGCATCATATCTCTGATATAATGATGTTTTATCTCAACATGTTTCAATCTATCATGAAACACTCATTTCTCAAAAGAGATTTACACATAGCTCTGGTTATCATCATAGGATCCATCTCATGATCAAGTAAATCTGTCAAAAGCTTGTGAAGCCATACTGCTTTGCACTCTCAATGATACATACTCTTCTTCTGTGGTATTCAAGGCCACAAAGATTTTGTTTCCTACTGCATCAGGAAACCATGACAACTTTTATGGTAAGACAACAATCAGATGTTCTCTTTTGTTCCACTGTACTCTCTGCTCAATCTGTGTCTGCATATCCTGTCAACTCAAGTTCACACTAGGGGCATATCTCAATATATGCTTTATTGCTATCAAGTGAGTCTGTTTCGGCTGGATCATAAATTGTCTAAGTACTTCATTAAAAAGCATGAATCATGACTGGTGTTAGCCAGGTACATCAATGGTCCAATCAGTTGTGGATCACTTTCGTCTGAATCATCATCATTCATTTTCTTCAAATTCATTACTGTGTATTTGCATTCTATGATACTGAACTTCTTTAATATTCCCACTGTATATTTTCCTTGACTCAGGAAAATCTCATTGGTCMTATATCATATTATATCCAACAACAAGGCTTTGTGAATAAGTCATCAAAACCAAGCTCTCCTCSCCAACATTGTAATAATATAGGTTTGGATCAGCAATACTCTTGCTGAAATCCAAACTCATCAAGAATCCATCCATCTGATATAGTTTCCAACTCATGGATGGTAGTACAGATGCAAGTGTATTGGGTTTACTGGATCAAGTATCTCATCACAGACAACTCCCTCTGTTTGTGGGAATCCTTTGGCTATATATCTCGATTTGTATTTCTCGACACTTCCATCAGTTACATGCTTGATCTTATAGATCCACTTGGAAGTCACCACAGACTTCCCTTCTGGTCCCTGAACAATATCTCATACATCATTATTTAATATATATCGGTATTCTTCTATGATGACATCTTTCCATACCTGTTCTCTTATTGTTTCTCTAAGACAAGGAGGCTTAAAATCAATGAGGTGGCTCATGACTGAAGGATATATCAAAAATCTCTTTTTCTTTCTCAGGACGTGCCTTGAGAGGCTTGTATGTTTCTCTACCTCTTGCAAAGTGAGCCTAGGTAGGCCTTTTATGCCCTACTACAATATCTCTGAACATATCAACCGAAGCAACTTGATCAACTGGAATAATGTCTGTCTCCCTCTATACTACCAAAGGGGGAGAAGGTATTGTGTCACTGTCAATCTCCATCTGAGATTCTCTAGATCTTGAAAGGCTATCTCTTCTTCAAGGATAACATATCTTCTTGTCTCAATATGTCTCTAACCAGGGATGTACATTTGGAATGTCTTTGAAGATTCATTGTTATCCCATAAATGTATCCTTTTTCCCTGAAGGGTATGGCTTGGACTTCTTCTCTTTGGGTACATGAAAATACACTAGGCACCCAAATATCCTGAAGTGGTCAATCTCAGGCTTCACTTCGATGAAGGTTTCTTCGGGAGTTATGTTTTTCAAAGTCTAGTGAAGTCTCTTGTTCTAAACATCTACCGTGTCATGCATGCTTCTTCCCATGGAATCATAGAAGGATTCTAATCATGCATTATTTGGTTGCCTCAATGATGGTTCTATTCTTCCTCTTTCTCAAATAGTTTTGACTCCCTCTGAGTCAAGTGACTCCCTCTGAAGGATAAACATCTTCCTTTGTTCTTAACATGTCTAGAACAAGAAGACACAAGGAACCAAAACAAGAATATCTCCTAAAGGATAATAATGAGTACATATCGAGGAAAAAAACAATTTAAGGATTGTTGTCACAACTACAACACCTACTTGTAATGTAGAAAACTTAAGAAATATAGATTAGAGGAATGACAATTGCAACAATCAAACCTGGAGTCTTCACTTCTAGTGTGTTGTTCCTCTGAATGCGCTAAGATACCTTTGGATCCATGACTTCAGCAAAGGTTCCTTCCTCCTACAATTACCCTTATGACAATGATACAAATAATATATATATATACAAATGCATAACTGAGGGTGTTGATATGATTTCTCCAATGGCACCTGGTTGATCTCTGTCCTATGCCATCTTCATGAAGAAGGTAATCACGATGTCACCCTTTTGTATTACCCACAATAAGCCTTCCTCTGAATTCTTGTCTTCTAGTAACTTGAAGTTGCTTGATCCATCAATATTATCTTCCATCATAGTTCTTGCTCATCATAATTTTAGATTCTTCACAAACCCCTGTAAACTAGGCTAGAAAACTTAACAGCTAGGTTAGGCTAACACTTTTAGGTTTTGTGGACTTATGACTGCCAACATAATCCTTTGAAATATAGGATAACACTGGTGAGCTGAAGAGCCCCTTCAATGAGTTGCAAAAACCCTAATTCTGAAATTTCTGCAGAAATTAGCGAAACCCTAGAAACCCTAGGGCCAAAATGTCAAAATGCTCGTAAATGCAATCTGAAGCTTGTTGGAGGTGCGCTGAAGGAGGCCATACAATCCTATGTAATTTTTAGCCCCAACATCTAAGTGACAAGTGTTGAAACTCCTCAAAGAGGTAGGCCGTACGAAATTTTTGGAAACCCTAGGAGGGCCATACAGTTTTGCACAAGAGAGCGATGATGACTGAAATTTGCTTGTGCAATGGGTTCTTAAAGACCTATGCTCTGATACCATGTTGATTTTATGGTAAGCTGATGCATTTTTAATTTTCTTACTATTTAGCATAAACTGAACCATAACTACTACAACAAACCAAGATCACAAGAAGAAACACCATGCACAAGAACACAAGAAGTATCTCGGGAAATCCTTCTCAACAAGGGAAGAAAACCTAGCCAAAATCCTTTGCTATATTCTTCAAGAGAAATACCTTCACCACCAATAATACCTAGCACACAAGAGGGTGCTCAAACACTAGAAGACTAGCGCCTAAGAGAGGTGTGTACTTTTCCCAAGAAGGTGTACTTGTTGAAATTTCCAAACTTGTGTGAAAAATATGATTCCCCAATGGGGAATTTACCTTTACTTATACTAACCTGAACCTGTCAACATAAGTGTCTATTGGCACAACAGGGCCGACCTCACTATCTTATAATAATTAATATTAACTAGATTAATTATCTTTTACATTAAATACCAGTCACATTAAGGTGGGGACTACTTGTACCCTTTACATTACAATTAGGGTTACAGGCAGGTCTGACTCTTGAACAATATAGCAAGGGATCTGATACACCCACTAGTGCTCATCCACTAGGGGCTTATCCATAGGGATGTCCATATCTCTGGCTCACTGCATTACACAGAAGAACCACTTCTTCACTAGTGCTCAACCACTAGGATCACGTTCACCTGTGCTCATCCACAGGCACATCCACTCAATAGATCTTCTTTCCCATTGCATTACACAGGAGAGTCATCTGGAGTTTATTGTCAACTCTTCTACTCAGAGGAGGTTAATATATCATCTTCATTTATGTTCTCATGACGATGCACCCAACACTTTGGGATTTCACACGTCCACCTTCTCCTCAGCCACAAACACGTCCAACTCTGCAGATCACCTTTCTCACTGTGTTACACAGGAGAATCATCTGGAGTTCTTCTCAACTCTCTGTATGGAGGAGGTCATCTCTATGTTCCATCTCTGTCTCAGATAGGAACCACACACCCTTCTCGGGGGCTTTATCTTAGGTTTGTCAACTGGAGAATGTCTCACATAGCCGCAATGATCCACATCTCACAGGTTTGTAAGCTGGAGAATGCCTCACATAGCTGCAATCATCAACAATATGGAACAAAATTTCTGACTGAGTTTCTACATTTAGTAAGCACTGTGTTCCAAGTTGGTTTCTTCCATATTTTCCGAAGTGAAGTTCATATTGATAGAAGTTTCGAATCCTTATTTGAATTCATTTCAGGATTTGAAACGTCTATCAAAATGAATTTCATTGTGGAAAATCCATAAAAAACCCACTCTAAAATCTCACACTACAAAAACTTGAAAACAACAAGCACTGTGTTATTTTAAAATTAAGTTATATTTTAAAAAATACAAATTTTCAGAATATTTATTGATACCTTTGGTTCTCCTAAAGGAAACGAACAACATGGGAGAAATAAAGCACACTTCCGTGAATATTAATGAAACGATTAAAGGCTAATCATTATTTGCATGTAAGTGAGAGGAAGTTTATACGGTTTGGCATTGCGAAACTACAATTTATGTCATTCTTAAACACAGTTTTTCATTGCGTAGGAAGCATTTATAAATTTTTTTACTTTTATTATGGAAATATGTTAAGAATGATATAATATTAGTAATTGGATTATCTTTAAAGAGTTAATTAAGTATATATAAATAAATTTATATGGTAATAAGGAAGATTGCTATAAATAAAAATATGATATTATTAAGTTGATTATTTTAAGATTTGAATTAAAATATTTGAGATTGTTATGAATAAAATATAATATTAATAAGTTGATATATAAGTATAAGTGAGTTTAATGGTTAAGAACATGTGTTTTCTCTTTGGATTTGGTGTTGGCGTGGCTTGGCTTTTATAAGATACATGTGATTGTTATGTTTCTAGTGATATATTTTATAAATGTAAAATTCATGTATTTTAAACAATATTTCATATTTTAATGGGTGGTAAATAATTCCATTGTAAATGTTTTCTCCTCCTATTTGGAGTCTAGGTTGTTGTAAGTGTTTTTTCCTAGGATTTGGAGTCTAGGTTGGCCTTTATGGGATATTGGTGAATGTTATGTTTCTAATGATATATTTCAATATATTTCATAAATGTAAAATTCATGTATTTTAAACAGTATTTCACATTTTACTTGCCCAACCACACTAATGGAGGTTTTGGTACATGGGATGGATGGAAGAGATGGGGAATTACATGTTGGATGTCACAGATGGGGAATTACATGAATGAGGGAGTTTTTGGTAGGTTGAGAAATTGACAACCCTTCACATATTAAAGATTGTGATTACTGACTTATACTTTTTGGATTGGATCTCAAAGGCTTCATTCAAGTTTTGCAGTGGTTTTTTTCCAAATGAACTTACTTTAATACAGTCAAATTAAATTGTTTTTTATTAAAATAATATATTTTTTTTTTAATTACAACTTAATAAAACAAATTTATATGACATTTATATTTTTCTTAGTATTTCAAATCATATGGAAAAGAAGGGAAAATATTTATAGCATATGGAAGATTATACCACAGAAAACTCTTATATATATAACTTTTTCATGGTTGTGGTTTGAAGTTTTCTTCTTACTCTTTCTCTTATATTTTTCTACCTTTATCTCGGGATATCTTTCACTCATTGCCATACTTCATGATGCTCTTTCTCTTATATTTTTCTACCTCTATCTCGGGAGATCTTTCACTCGTTGCCATACTACACAATGAAAAACTTTCTATACGTTAATATTTGAATCAAGACCATAACTGCCTTGTCTCCACCAAGGTTTATTTAAGAACATTTTCATGGAAATGTGGTTTGACATAAGTGCATAGCCAAGGAAAAGAGATAAGCTTGTGCTCCTTGGCAAATGTGAATTAATCTCTATGAGTGCAGTCTTCGAACCCACCCAAAGCAAATTCCTCATAAAGCCTGGTCGCAGTTATACAAGATTAATGTTGCCTTTATTTATGTCTCTGAGAACTTGGATGCCTTTATTTTGAATACTGAGAACTACAAATTTGAATAATTCGAGCATCAACTAAAACATGGCATTCTATAGATTTTATAGATTAAAGAACAAACTTTAAAACACACATTAAAAATAGACATACCGTTAAAATTTAAATGTTACATTTTGATTTAATAAATTTATAAGATTATATGATTAAAACCCCATGGTTTTAAAGAGTAAATGAAAATTCAATGTATATGCATTATATTGAGAAAATATTTTTTTTTTACTTTATATTAATTAATTATTTTTTTAAAATAAAAAATAATAATAATTAATAAATAAAATTTAAGTCATTTTAATTTATTATCTTTCTTTATGTATTTTATTGAAAATTTTATAAAAGAAAGGCTTTAAGTGCTTCCTAACATTATTGTGTTTGAAGTAAATTTAACATGTCAATTGGGTCTAGCCGGGTGGTTGGGAGGATTGGTTGTTCACCTCCCCACCCAGGTTCAAATCAAATCTACTATATTTTTTCAAGTAAATCAAGAAACAAGCCTCAATATCACAAACCTCAAGAGATCCAATGTCTACCACATCGACCTATTTCCAATTTTCTTTCCAACTTTCCAATTTTCTTTTCTAAAACTTTATTACGAGGATTAATCAAAGTGTTATATTTGGCTTAACTAGCATACATCATTAGTTTGTTATGTTGAATCACTATTAAGCTATAGGTAGTTAAGTTAATTGAAAAAGTTAACTTTTTTTTTTTTTGCTATCCATCCTTCTTTTTTCCACCATAAAAGGTATAGTAGATTCTAAATACAATACAAGTTCTAGGCAATTATCATGACAATCTAATTATTGATGAAATCACAAATTTCCATTGTTTAAATTGCAGTTTTGCATGCATACATAGATCCAACACCATGAAAAAACCCTATTCCACAAACAATATTAACATAAATGCATTGAATGTTATGTAATGCCCTCTATTAAATGATAGAATCTCAATATTATATTATAAAGTTAGGTTAACCATCTTAACAAAATAATAGGATTTATCCACATTGTCGAATTGCTAAACCATTTAACTGATTCCACGAAGATTTTTAACATAATATTACCTCTTCAACAGAGGAAAAATCTCTAATACACATAACTCTTATCATATTTTTGGCTTAGTAGAGTGGTGAAAGACAAAGGGTTGTCACTATTAAAGCAGGGGGATACAGGAAGAGAGAAAATAAGATAATCACAATGCCTAGAATTCCAAAGACTGGAGTTTCCATAGTAGAATATAGACTCCTCACAATGCCTGATAAATATATAATATAATTATGGATAAATTTCTAGGGATAGCCAAGATAACCATCTGAGCTGGCATGGGGTACTTATGTAGTAGTAGAAGTCAACAAAATATACTACAAATCAACCATGTTAGTTTGTAGAATTTTAGACAATACAATATTATAGTTGACGAGAAATAAATTATTAGCAGTGAAGAGTTAATAATAGATGCACGATACTTCCAAAGGAGGGAAAGAGTTGTGATTCAAAACAAAAGAATTTGATGAGTTGTGTGAGAAGTTATTCAATGGGAATGTACCAGAAGGAATTACCTCTCAAACTCAGGTGCTCAAGATGTGTTTAATTGTTGATTGGAAAGGAGTTGCCAGTACAAATTTCTAAATTGATCGTATGCATGAAACATCCCTCGTTACACTTCTCTAAGGTTGATCGTATGCAAGAAGATGATGAAAATGGAAATGAATTTAAAGGAATCAATAGTCAAAATATAAGAGATTGGAATTTGAAAAAGGAAAATAATCACCCATGCTTTAATAGGCCATATCATAAACCCTTTAAAGGCAACCATGATATCTACTATGAATAACACATCTGACATAAGAAAGTAAAATCCTAAGCTTGATGAAGAGTTCCATAAGTAAAAAAGTCCTAGAAGTATCTTCAGATGAATTATAAAACATTAAAGTAGAAGGGACCAAGTTTCATCACAAGGGAAATTATAAAAAGGAGGGGATTGAGCCTAATAATGAGGATGGAAATGTTAGGATATTAAACATTAGGGGAAGGATTAATATCATCTTGATCTTTGATATTATGTACTTTATTCATGTGTGTTTCTTAGTGTGCACAAGTGATGTGATGATCATAATTATATCTTGTGCATGAGTGATGTGATGGTCATAGTATTCTCAATATTCATGACACTTGATCCTCATTGCTTCATATTACTGGTCTTTACACTCTCCCCCCCCCCCCTAGAGAAACTATTTAAAAAATCTCGGGGGCCATTATTGTGGGCGCCATGGAGTGTTAGCTATTGAAAATAGTATTAAAACTTTTCTTTTTCAAAGTAGAGTTTTCTTCCTCATGAGGGTTTCTCCATTATAAATTTTGGTGTCTTAATCTTCGATATGTTTTGTGTGTTAATATTTTAGGTGCTCAACCTTGTGATCACATCACACCTATTTTCTAACATGGTACTAGAGCACATTTCAGATTAGCTCTACTTCTGATTAAGATTTATGTACCTTTCAACAAGTAAGAAGGAATTTTTTTGTCCATGTGTAAGTTTTTATCTTCATTTGCATGGTTTGGCCTCCCATCAATCTTCTCCATTTGAAGAGATTTAGATTTTTCTAGATGGATCTGAAATCACACTCGTGAAAATCTCAAATTTAACACTTGAAGGTTCAAGATTGCTTGTTTGTTTTGCTAAAATTTGAGGTCTTGTAGTCGTTTTGATCCTACCATTACATCCAAAACTATCATTGATTTGGATTGCCTCATCATCTAATTTTTTTTTGTCTATTTTGGTACTTTTTGAGTGGAAAAATTAGAGCTATTGACTTGTAGGATACATTTTAGGGGTAGGTCTTTCTTTGGATATTTCGGGTCTAGAACCATTTTCAACCTTTCTGAGACCATAAACATATGTTTGGGTCAAAACTTTGCGAGCATAGCTCTCAACCTCTCAATGTTTTTTTACACTTCGAGATATTTTCGATGATGCAAAAATCACCTAAGTCAGAGTTCATTTGCAAAAGTTATGCCTCCTTCAAGTTGACCTATCTTGTTGAGCACCATGGTACTAAGTAGATGCCACATCAGCTTCCATTACTCACATGTGTGGAGATAATCACATGTGGACTTTCAAAAATATCTAGAGGGTCCAAAACCCTAACTTAATTGAGGGTTGGGCATGCAAAAAATTTAACCCTATATGACTATTGGGGTATGTTAAATATTGGGCCGCCAAGAAATGTAGGGGCTCCATTCTTATTGTATTGAGTATTGTTCTATAGGAAAGTAGAGCATTAAGAGTGGGATATTGAGGGAGATCAAAGGAAGAAGGGGATCTTATAGTAGCCATATTGGCCATAGTGTCCATTACATCTCCATAGTGAGTTCCCCTTTCTTTGTATTCACATTTCATAATTGAGAAGAAAATAACATAGCATAGGCCTCACCTTCTAGATAGGTTTTTCCCATATCGAGTTTTCCTAGGGTACATATCATGTTCATTGTGTGGATGGTGTATCATTGTTTGTCTTTTTCATTTAAAATTTTTCTAGATTGTTTCAATATTTTATATGTTAAAGTTAGAAATATTAAGTTTGCAATATTCAGTAGAATACTGCAAAGTAAAAAGATTATAGAACATTATAAGATTTGTTGTGACTAACTATTCCAATGGAATATTCAAGGCAGTTTATAGATTATATTGGTATCCGATAAAATTTTCTTTGGTGTTTGTTGGAAGTTTCAGGATCCAAGAATTGATGTAAAGTATGAAAACCCTAACTAAGGTGAATGAGTACAATAACGATCCATGGGATGACTCGGAAGAGATATTTTCAAATATATAAGCACAAGTTGTTGGCATCTCTCACAACATGGCTTAAGATAACACAATTTGACCTCTTCAAATTTATGTAAGAAGTAATCAACTAAAGGATCAAGTCTCCCTTTTCTCCCCAAACTCTGCCAAATTCTAGTGAAGTTTAAGTCACCACCCAATATTACATTGTCATTTTTTAAATAGTCATGTAGAAACTAGTTGTCCCATTAATCTCTTCTATTTAGCTAATGAACATGGAAATTAAAGATAAAAAATGTCTGCCCCAAATCTAAAGACTGGAATTCATTCCTAATAGTAGACTTTAATAGGTTAGAAATCCTCAACCTACATGTTTTATTCCATCCTATGATGATCCCCTAAACCTTCCATTGGAATCTAGGACAAGAAACTCCCGTCCTATCAAAATGCATTGCAAAATATCTATAGGTGAGCTTCCCAAAATTATAGTTTCCTACAAGCATAAACATCTGGATTAAAACAAAATAACTAACCTATGGTTTGTACTTTTTCTATGGTCAATGCTTAGCCTAGGGATATTTATGGATAAGATGAGCATTGTTTGATCCTTTTGAGGTTTTTTATTTCTCCAAGGGCCCTAATTTTTTCCCTTCCCTTCACAACTGCTACCTCTCTCTCAACCTTTTTATTTTCTAGAATAATATATGATTTCCTTTCTTGGGTTGTGCCGACCACAAGTTTCCCTCCATCCAATTTGATTCCCCTTACCACTTCTCTGTCATGAGAGTCATAAATAAATTGTTTACATGATCTCGCAGTACCTTTTCTCACTTTTTCCATCAAAGGATTTTTATGGAGTGGAAGGGATACTAGAAACTCTTTTGATGATGAGGCCCTCATGACATACCTCAACACATTCAGTCTACTTAGAAGGATCTCTATCTTCCTTATCCATTCTCAAGTTTGTTAGCAAGTAAATTCCATCTTGATCTTGTGATGTAATAGAAGAGGGGGGAAGGCCTAGTCCATTATGAAGAGTGCATTCATTTTCGGCCATACAAGAGCCAATAGACCCTAGTAGAGCCTAATTTAGAACTAATTCTCCTTCCATGCATCAACAAATGAAGAGGATTAGAATTCTATGTATCCCTAAAACTAATATTCCCCTTCACACAAACATCCTTCAATTTGGGAAGTGTATTATCAATTGGTTGTTCATGTCATCCCTTAGATTTAGGTGAGAGGAAATTGAGCCAAAATTTGAGATTTTCTCACCATCACTTGATAGATTTATTTTGACATCACCCCCACTATGGGAAATGGGATAATATTGAGGATTTGAGAATGAATCTCCTCGCCTACCACTTCCAAGATTACTTAATATCCTTAATGGGATTTCTTACTTGAGATAACCATGTTATCCATAAAGATGGTATAAAAAGGGGATATTTTGGTAATCCAAAGTTTTCCTATGATTCCATTTTCCATAAATAATTTCCATCGACTCTAGAATCCATCACCTTAGTTCCATTTCAATACATAGTCTTGTCACTACCCCAATCAATTTGGAGAAAAATTGATCTTCAAAACACACAAGGGTTCCAATTGAGTTTCCAATGTTTCTAAGTTGTTCTTCATCCCACAATTTAATAAATCCCTAGTAGTTTGACCCATAATTCTTGTTTACCTACTATTTACCTACTCAAATCATGGCTTCCAAACCTTCAAAGACAAAAATGTTTTTTTCCAAAAACAACATTTTTTTAAAGTACTCTCTTGGTACTTCTCATGGCTGAATACAAAAGTGATCTAGCCCTTGTATTTTATATGAAAAGATGGAACATAGACCAAAAGAGGTTCCCAATTCACAACTAACCACTAATTTAATGACCCCACTGATATAAAACATCCATGAAATTTTCCAACCAGAGCCAACCTCTAGAAAGTGGTGATCTTTGGTGGCATTACACCTTCTCCTACTTTGAAATGAGGTCATTTTAATAGACCTTTACCACTTTCACATTTCTTCGACCCTATTTAGAAGTATGCCTCTCCTTCTCCCTCCTCAACTTCACTTTCTTCTTATAAAAAAAACTACCTGTAGGTCCAACTTAGAGTTCTTCTTCTAAAAACCCAATGGTTTCACACTTTTAATGAAGTAACCTTCCACTTTTTTGTAGGAATGAAATAAACTCTACCTTTAATCAATAACTTGAAATTTCAAGAATTCCCATATGAAGATATAATAGATGCAATCCCCATATTTGGCAAAGGAGGCCATCATGCATGGTATTGTTCTTCAGACATATCAACAATTGTATAAGAAGAAGATAAAACAACATGTTCTCTCTTGTTCTCTCTCCAACATTGGATTTTCACTATCCTAACATATCTTGGAACAAGGATTGCCATTGTGAATGAATGATGACCTCATCTTGATATGCCAATTTGGAATCCTAGGTTGGGTAGGCCCACCTCCCTTGCAACCAGTGACATTCCATAGTTTATGGACTCATCCCACCTCTCCTACTTTGAAATTAGGTCATTATTCATAGACCTTTACCACTTTCACATTTCTTCAACCCTATTTAGAGGTATGCATCTCCTTCTCCCTCCTCAACTTCAATTTCTTCTTATAAAAAAACTACTTGTAGTTCCAACTCGGATTTCTTCTTCTAAAAAATCTAATGGTTTCACACTTTTAATGAAGTAACCTTCCACTTATTTGTAGGAATGAAATAAACTCTACCTTGAATCAATATCTTAAAATTTCAATAATTCCCATATGAAGATATAAGATATGCAATCCCTATATTTGGAAAAGGAGGCCATCATGCATGGTATTGTTCTTCATACATAACAACAATTGTATAAGAAGAATATAAAACAACATGTTCTCTCTGGAGAGTTGGAAGACTGCAAAGGTTTGAGTCCCGAAGCTCTGAATCCCCGAAGTGAACGAGAACCGTCCACTCAACTGCAGATCAAGTCATGGTCGCTGATTTGTTTGAAACCTCTGGACAAGTCAGGATCGCCCATCTATGGAAGAAAAAATAATGACCATCTGATCTACTTCAGCGAAATGCACTCTAGAAGGTTGAATGATTGCAAATACCTGAAGTCCCGAAGGCAGAAATAAATCTAGACCATTGATCTAAGATCTAATCACAGACATTGTATTAAGAATTCATATGAACCTACGACCAAGAGGAGGACATGTTCCATGTTAGGAGATCCACATCAACAAGACCACGTCAACAAGGACACGTGGTGAAATCAGATGGTGATAAGTGTCTAGGTCTAGTTGGCACTTTAGGTTACGTAAGTCACGAATCTAGGTGACACATGGTAGCCACTCGGCTAGTGCCAAGTCAGCAATGAAGTCAACAAGTTACGTCACTGTGGGAGTTTTTCCTTCGAGGGAAACCAACAACTACCCGAAGTGCTAAATGCCAAAGTTAATTCTAACCATTGATCTCAGATCCTTTGGATTCTCACATGACTGTTAGATCAAAAAGTAGTGGAAAGATGACGTAAGCACTTCCATGTTGACCACTTCGGCGCTGACCAACTCCGGTGGAAATTGGAACAACAATTACATGGACCTCTGAACCCTCGAAGTCCCGAAGTAAATAGTTGTAGATTTTAACCTTGTAGAATATTTACTGCAAACATATTTTCAGTAAAAGAACATAAAAGATACAATGGAAAATAAAAACATTACACAGAGATTTTTCCCCTGGAAACCCAAATCAGGAAAACCAACATATTCTATATTCATTCATCATGATACATTGTTTACAATATAATATACATATAGGAGCCAACGACATCCAAAACCCTAACCCAATGACCGAATTAGTCAACAACCCTAATTCCTTAACTGGAAATAGAAAACCATCGGCAAAAAACCATGTGTCGAAAAACCACCTAAATATGTGCAAAGAATATAACACATACCCAACAATAGTGGTTTTCCATCTCAACCTTTGATTAAGTCATAATCGTTGGATTAAGTAGTGGAAGGATAGTGTAAGGATCAAATCTAGACTGTTGATTTGGTTTCGGGAATCATGATAACCATTAGATCAATCATTGTAAGAGGTAACCACTTC
>ML797525.1:24180-38007 GCA_009831015.1 Picea engelmannii
GAAGCATCCAAACTATATTTTCCTACCTTTATAATAGAAAATAATTGAGAAGTTTGATTTTTAGATTTCAAAGACATGGTACAAGATGAATTGGACAAAATATTTTGGACCAAGTAATAGACAAACACGAATGCATTGGATTGTGTTTTCAATGTCCCAAAGTTTGCATTAATTTCATTCCATGTGCATGTGCATAAGGGAGTCAAGGTAGATATATTGAACTTATTGTTGTTCTTTATAGATCATAGGATCCTTTCATATTTTCCACACATTCACAAGTACATGGGTGTGTGATATTTTGTGGGAGGAACAAAAAAACTAGTAGGTACAAACATAATACTTCTTTCACCACTACGCAAAGGTAAGGGAGATAATCAATCTCACTCTCTTCCCACTTGCTCAACCAACTTATGTATAAGCTCAAACTTAATAATCATTAAATTTAATTACACAAACCTTAATAATAAAGTATTAATTTTGATAATAATACATATGTGCTATTGTGAGTAAAAATTTACAAATTCATAATATTATTTCCCCTTTACCCAATTCTTACAATACTTCTTACAATGCTTACAGTATTGTAGACCACCCTTATGCACAATGTGTAATAAAACTTGATAAATATAAAAGAGAATACATCTCTTAACTTTAGAAATGAAATCTTAAACTTCATAACTACCAAATTTATTCATACCATAAACAACACAAAATATAGAAAATAACATTTAAAATATAGAAAATAACATTTAAAATAGGGTAAAGGAACTCTTAAAGTGAACTAACACCATCAATTATTCTTTAAGAAAAAAAATCAACATTATTATAATTTTTATTTAAAATATAGAAAATAACATTTAAAATATAGAAAATAACATTTAAAATAGGGTAAAGGAACTCTTAAAGTGAACTAACACCATCAATTATTCTTTAAGAAAAAAAATCAACATTATTATAATTTTTATTTTGTATAAATAAAATATATTTATTTATAAAAATAATAATTAATTTAACCCTTAAAAGTTAACTAACACCATCCATTACTATTTAAGAAAAAAAATCACATATAACATTATTATTATTTTTATTTTGTATAAATAAAATATATTTATTTATAAAAATAATTAATTTAACGTTTTAAAATACATTTATTAGACTGTGTGGTCTCTTGATACCGGTGCTACCGGAGTTCACCGGTGCGTGGTCTCTCGATACTGCGTGGCCTGTCGAGGCAGAGTTCACGTCGTCGATCCTGCAGTACCACATCATCCCGCAACAGCTCTCCTCCTACGATCTCCAGCGTTTCGATGTCGGTATGCGACTGCCCATGCTGCTGCCCAACCAGACCATCGTGGTGGAAGCCCAACTACACCATCGACGACACCCTCATGACACATCCAAATATCTTCTATGACGACACCTTTGTTGTCCACAGCGTTGTCGACCTCCTCGACTTCACACGCTACGATGTCGACCTAGACATGCCCAAGCCCCTTAGAGACGCCACCCCTGTGCCCGACGCCGTCGAATCTCTGACGCCAGTGCCCGATGGCAACTCGACGACAGGATCGGTGTTGCCGCGCGGTTCCGACAGACTGTCCGATGCTTCGTGCCTCAACAAGTAGTTCCCCGTCGCGCTCACGGTCGCTTCCGTGGTGTTCGTCATCCGGTTCCTCCGCTTCCCTCTCCGTTGACCACCAGATATAGACGGTCCACGTGATGACTATCAAATGTCTAAGTTTCTATAGCCAGAAATGAGCCACATGTCGATATCGAACGACTAAGTTTCTATGGCCAGAGATGAGCCACCTGTCGAAAATCGAATGGTTAAATTTCTATGGGCAAAAATGATCCACGTGTCGATGTTCGGATGGACAAATTTATATGGCCATAACTTGGCCACGTGTCGACGATCGCACGGCTTATTTTCTATGGCCAGAAATGGGCCATGTGTCGACGATCGGATGGCCATGATCTACCACCAAAAGAGTGCCATGTGTCGTCAATCTGACGGCCAGGAAAGAACCACGTGTCAATGATCTGACAAAATAGATCTACGGCGAGGAGAGTGCCACGTGTTGACGATCAAACAACCCAGATCAACGCCCAGGAGAAGGCCACGTGTCGCAAATCGGACTTCTAAGATCTACGACCAGAAGAACGACACGTGTCAGAAATCAAATGGTCCAAATCTACGGCCAAGAGAGTGCCACGTGTCGACGATTGGACGGCCTATTCTCGTACAGTACGATGAAAATTGTACGAATTGACACCTTCAGGCTCCACGTGGCACAGATCCGATGGCTAGAGTGGCGTGGATCCTACGGTCTAACAAGAGACATGTGACACACATCTGATGGTTTAGCAAGAACCACGTGCAACAGAACGGACGGTTGTCGTGGCATGAATCTGACGGTTTAGCAAAATCACGGTTGTCGGCATGCTCCACGGTGGCATTGGATCCAGTCGAAGCAGTTGATACAGTTGACATCCATTAGCAAGCGCAGGTGCAACAACAGTTCCATTATGGGGTTAGCAGTAGATGTAGCGATATACGTGTATAACGTATCTAATAGAAAACCCGCAGAAGTGGAAGCAAGAGGCAGTTGTCTCTTATCCAGACTCTGCTGATCCATCTGATCCCCTGAAGCTGTACCTCCAGCAGAAGGGCTAGAAGGGAAGCTGTAGTTCCAGCAGAAGGCCGGGGAGGGAAAGACGTGCTGGAAATGGGATAGAAGGCGCGCAAATGTTTTTCTTTACATGGGCAATGCGCACGGAACTGGATGTGGTTGATTAGATCCATATGTTACTGAAATTCCTTTGTTGTGAGGATATTAATAAACAGACCGGTGGTGGTGGCTAGAGGAAGAGACGAGTGGTGGATAGAGGGAGAGACTGGTGGTGGCTAAAAAGATACAGGCTAGTATGAAGAAATTCATAGCCACATGGAGAAGATATGAAGATAAAATATTTTCATGTTTTCTATGACTTCACTTTCCAAGGCTTTGCATGTTGCCCAACATTCCAGATTTGGCTTTGCATGTTGCGGAGCATTCTGTGACTCCACTTTCCAGATTTGGGTTTGCATTTTGCCAAGCATTCAGCGACTCCACTTTCCAGATTCATCAGACATGTAGATAGGATGCATGCATTATATATAAAATTTATAAATGTGCAATATAAATTTTATTAAGATTAACTATATATACCTGTATATATACGCAGCTATTAACTCGTTAAATAATATTAAATAACCATATTTTTATTAATTATAATATTAAATTTAATAATTATATAATATTAAGTCCTTGAATAACATTTTGGAATTAATTACAAGGAACAGTGTGATGATAACCATTGTTTTTAAGTCCAAATACATATTTATTTATTAAGAGAGAAAGAAGGTTCTAGAAGGAGATCCACTCTTTAGAGGTAGAGCATCTCCATACAGTTGAGTCAAGAAGAAACCGAAACCTTTTGTGCTCCATAAGCCCCTTATATATATCTCGTTCAAGTTAATGTCGGCCTCTAGCTGCAGTTTGGACTGGTTGAACGATGGTGATGAATTCCCACTTATATTTATTTGGTTTATCAAAATCTTAAAAAGGGTAAAGGGATTATTTGGATTTCTTTATAATTTTATTTCTATCTTAAAAAAGAACATTCCAAGGTCATTATAGTTTTGATGAGTTAGAAGGTTAAGAAAGTCAACATTGTGACAAATATTTTCAAATTGAAATCAAAGTTGGATATACACACTACATTTTAGAGGGTGGAAAGATCTAATGATGAGAAGTTTGTTAGCTTTGAGATTTGAAAATGAGTTGAGATTAATGTTCTGCATAAATCCATGGAGATGGGGAATCATGAGATGTGTTGGGATCACTGAGGAATACAAGCTCTTTGATAGAGGTTCCTCATGGAAATTGTTTGTTTGAATCTTAATCAAGGTGTTCATCTAAATTTAAAAACAATATGGATGTAAGAATGGAAACATGCTTAACTACTTTGGGTTGGAAGAGAAAGATACTCAAGAATGGGGGAGATGTATTGTTATTCTTAGGTCAGGCCATGTAAGAAGAATGACAATGAATATGAGATTATATGGGGAAAAAACCTTGTAATAGACCGATTTATATTCCCAAGTTCGCATATGAGAATTTAAGTGCAGCTCAAACAATAAGGGCATTAGTAGTCATGGTGGAAGAATATATGAAAATTAAATATTCATTAAAGGCCTGGATATTTATGTGGTTAGCCATTGAAATTAAAGCACTTACTTAGTCCATTGATCACTTATTAATGTGACGTCCAAGCTATGTAATTAGTCCATTGATCACTTTTTAATGTGGCGTTTCTTCACATAGTAGTTGTTGAAAGAATTGTAAACCCTTCATAGAGTTGGTGTGGAAAGAGTTTGAGACCCTTACAAACTTAAGGGAGCCTTGTGTAGCAATTTGATAAATGAAGATCTTCATTAATGGTGTAAAAACCTTATGGTTAACAAGTTTAAATATTTTCCATTGAAATTTTTTTGGGGAATTTGGTTAGCATACAACTCTAAAATCATTGAAGGAAAAGTGGTCCCTCATTTAAAATATGCTATGCAGAGTATGAGTATGTCTATACATGGATTTTAACAAGTTTAAAGAAAAACCACAAAGATATATCATTGAAGAAAGGATTGATAAGAATGGTGCTTGCGCTTGTTTTGATGAGGCATGCCAAGGGGATTCTCAAAAGCATGGTGTTGGAGATGTGATCGGTTTCAATAAAGATCATGTTATATCCTTATAAAGTTGTTGTAAAGTTGCACTAGGTAGTGGAATCAATATCCTTGTAAAGTTGTTGATCTTAAAATTGTTGTTTATATTGTTAATGGAAATGAAAAATTGTGTTCAAAATCTTCAATGACTCCTTTATTCTAATTAATTAGAAGAATGAAATATAAATAATTTGAACAATTATATTTTATAATTGATTTTTGAGAAGATTTAACTTGATCAGACAACTTTTAATTGATATTGTTTTAGAGTGTCTTCACATGGAGGAATGTAAACTTTAATGGATTTTCTAAAGCTACCTTCATTTCCATAAAAATGCTTAGATCACACTAAAGATCGATCGATCGACGGCGACGAGTGGTGGGAATTTTAAACATGGAGGATCACATGTGTCCTATTGGGATTGGTAAAAAAAACTTCTATTCAACGGCTTCCTCAAATTCAAAATCTCATTCCAGAGTACTTTTCTCTATTTTTAAGCTCGGGACATTTCTTGTTGTAGACTTTTTTTTTCGACGCAAATTAATCACTAGGAAAGTTATGAAAGTTAGGGTTTGTTGTTATTTGCCAATATGGCTGATTCCTATTACATATTTATGATGCTCGGATTATTAGTTCTTTCCTCACATTTTACGAAGATGAATTCTTAATTAGTTAAAAAATGTTTTAGGTTTTACTTTAATACCAAAATGTAATGTATTTTTAAATATAAATGGTATTTTTTTTATATTATTATTAAGGTTACTTTAGAAAAAATTATGTAAATTTATTTTAATAATATTTAATCTTATTTTCATACATAAAATTAAATAATGATAATTAATTATTATTTTAAAAACAAAAATGTATTATTTTAGATAATTAGCAAACCAATACAAATTTCAAAGTTGGTAACCTATTTTTCCATACAAATGGAAACTAGAACAAATTGTAGTTTTGTGAAAGCATCCATGTCTATATTGATATACATAAGTAATTGTAAAACAAAATGAAGCCTACCCAAAACTGTAGCTATAATTATTTTGAACATAGAAAGACTACGTAAGCATGAAAATTAAACACTGGAAGAACCAAGATTGCCATTGCCATTGGAGGGTTGAGGTCAAGCTGGTGCAAATACATAAGGTTGGCAACAGGCCGGGCATCTTCTTTTGATAGGCTCGCTTAAAAGAGAGTCAAAGAATGCATCCAACCAGTGGCAGAGGATGGTTTGACGATGAAGTTGGTCAGTAGCATCCCTTCTCATCTTGAAGATGAGTTGAAGTTGATCGTTTGAGAAGCTGCATTAGCGAAGCATCTCTGGCACGAAATCTGCATTGGGGTGGAGCTAAGTTCCAGGGCAAGCATCGTCCAAAACCTTTTCATCAAGAAAAGTAGGAGGAGACTCATCTGTGATTAGGAAACTCCTTAAAAATGGGGTAGGGTCGACATTTTCCTCTCGAGAGGATTGGAGAAGAGAGCCCTGTATGTTTGTGGGTGTTATCAAAAGAAAATTTAGAGGGGACTGGGGAGGCACCGAAGGGAATTCTTCTTCGATGTAAACCTGGTTTCTTTCATTCCCCATCCAATTCTAGTTATATAAGGGATAATTCATCAAGGGAGAACCAACAAGGATTGGGCCAATGGAGGTGGACGGAATTGGCAGAGATGAAGGACTAGGACGAAGTCGTCTAGCCATGAAACTATAGTAGCTCACGTCATTCTTCGTCTTACCCCTCTCACGTGCCATTGCATTGGGAGGAAGATCAAAAGGCCAGGGGAGAAAGGGAGAGAAGAGCATAAAACCATGAGCAATAAAGATTCTAGTGAGGGAAGAGGAAGCCACCCATAACGCCTGAACACACCAAATGGAGCGAATGTCATTCCTTACCTCCAATAAGTTGGTAAAATGGGTAATAGAAACCAATGTTATCTTTGAGTTGACATCTTGTATTAGCCTTGTACCAAACCTGTAGCACTCTGGCTCTTGCATCAAGCAACTCATTAAGTCTCCCACACTGCATAGTTGCACCACCATCCACGCTATGTAAATGCTATGCATCCAAAGGAGAAGAGGGAGATAAGTGACGGTAGGGTGCATTTACTATCCTAACTGCATGATGTCCAACTATTACGCCATTCAGAAATTATAATTTAATATTTAATCTCATGTCAAAAAATAAAAAAATAATAAAAAAATAAATACTAAAAAATAATTGTAAATATTTAAATTAATTATTTTTTATGAAAATGTTTCAATTTTAGAAATTTTGTTATTCTTTAGCTTTGATATAAATTTATTGTAGAACATGTTTAGAAATTTTGTTATTCTTTAACTTTGATATAAATTTATTGTAGAACATATTTATTCTTCATACATGGATAGTTGATTGGGCTATTTGTCAATACATTGTAATTGGGGGCTATTAAAGTAATATAATTTGTATTTTTATAATATTATAATCTATAAATATAAAGAAAAGAAGAGATTTAAACATTTATTTTTTTAAATGTCTTTATGTAAGATTTGTTTTTGATTTTTTAAAATTTTAATTATTAAATTAAATAATTTTATATTAAATATTTAATTTTAATTTTAATTTTATTGATAGAGATAGAGGATTAAACCTTTAATAAAATAGAGTTAATTTTCATATTAATTATATGTGTGTAAAAAAGGTTAGGAGAGGTGAATAGAATTTGATGAGAAATTCATTAATTATTCTCCAAACTCATAAAAGGGAAGATGGATCTTGACATTAGAATGTCAATATCTTATGAAGTCTATACCATAACAATATCAAACTTTCAAGAAAGTACTTTAGGGTTAGGGAAAAATGTGGATAGAAATTTTTCAAAGGATAAAGGTATTGATCATGTCACTATCATTGAAGGTTGTTCTACAAGAATCCAAATACTTGATGTGGATTTACACATTGATGTATGTAGAGGTAAGGTGAAGGAGGTTTTTCATAGTGTAATGTTTAATGACTTTCAAATCTAAGTAGGAAATTAGTTATGAAAGTGTTGAATTTGAGTAAAATATGGTTAGGTTAAACACAAGCCATTAGAACCAGGAGGACTTAGAGAGAAGATGGAAGTCCCAATGTATGAAGGTAATTTGGAGGTAGAAGAGTTTCTTTACTGGATAAATTCCTTAGACAAATATTTTGATTATGAGGAGATTGATGATGAGAAGAAAGTAAAGCATGATGTGACCAGTTTGAAGGGACATGTAGCTTTATGGTGGGACGAGTTGCAGGCCGATAGAAGGAGGAATAGTAAGTCTAAGATTAAGAGTTGGGATAGAATGGTAGATAAGCTCAAGGCTAAATTCATACCCAAGGATTATCAGTTGAATCTATTCTGAAGATTGCAGAATCTGAGACAGAAAGGTTTGTCACTGAAGGAATATACTGAAGAATTTTATAAGTTGAATATAAGAGCAGGTCATAGGGAAAATGATGAAGAGAAAGTTTTTATATACGTCAATGGGTTGAGGTATGAAATTAGTATAGTGACAATGAGGACTATAGAAGATGCTTATCAGGTATCCCTAAAGGCAGATGAAAAATTGGCAAGAAAGAAGACTCAAAAGAACAGGGGAAAGAATCCAACCAGAGGGAAAGGAACCACAAGAGAGAAGATCCAGAAGACAAGGGAAGAAGCTAGTAGCTCTGGCAACTAGATAGCTAGAGGAGGAGGCTCTAGAGGAGGAGACTCTAGAGGGACGAGACCTTTTCCAAAAGGTAGAGCACGAGGTAGAGGAGGAGAGTGTTAGGGACCTAACCTCCCTAACCCCTCACGTAGGTAAATAATATATTTCCATGTAATAAAGGTCAATATTTATAAGTCCTAGCAATAAGGAAGAATAATTCAAATGTAAGAAGACCTAATAAAAGCTTTCACTTCTAGAAGGATATTCCTCTATATTGTTCTTTTGGATAGACAGATTTAGTATAAATAGGAATAGAGGGTATGAAAAGTTTTGTCTTGGATATTATTGTAATAGAGCTCTGCTCTGCTAGAGGTTGAACCCTCAAAGAGGCAAGTGAACATTGTTATCATTAATCAAGGTTCTCTTTCTGCTGTTATTTTGATATTATTCTAGTATTGTTCTGGTTATATCATTGTTGCTCTACCATTTCTAGCTAAAATATTTATGTTTTGCATACTATTTTATATCTGGAATACTACAAGTGGTATCAGAGCACTTTCCTAGGCAGAAAAATTGTGGGTTAATTTTTTTCAAGGTAGAGACGTATTCTGACATCTTAAAGCTACAGATATTTTTTGTTACGCGCATAAACGCGCAATCGGGGAGTAATACATGCATTAAATACAAGTGGTACTTAAGCGCACATCTATTGGCGACCCTTGTAACCCCGGTTGGTAACCCTTCGAGTGGTAGTGCATCAAACAACACCCGTATATGAATCGACCTAGATCTCATGAAGCCCACCATAGATAAATAGATCGACCACCTTACTATTATAGTGCCACCGAGAACAAAACTTGGGAAGATACTCTCTAGTACCTGGGTAGTTGGGTATTACGACTAAGGGTAGGGTCTAGCCTCTTTAGTTGGTTCCCTGAGATATTGGGGTGAGTACTACTTTGGACCCCGCACGTATATCAGAGAGCTATAAGACAAGGTAAACCCTTTTCTATAGACACCCTGCATACCCTAACCTTTGGGACAAAAACTAAAACAGAACAAACAAGATCTATTTTCTCACAACTGTGCCTCCTACATTTGGTTTGCAAAATTACTATCATTTTTCAGCAAAAAAAAATTTCACGTGGACCCGACCCCCTTCCAACACCCTTATTTGGGCCTTACCTCATTGCATTCCCCTCATCACCCTAATCACCGTGATACACTTCACCCATAACCCATTTTTTGTGTGGTTCCACCCGCTCCTTTTCATTTTCCCTCTTCATCATAGCCCACACCCGTAGCCAAGACTTGGAAGCTCACTTCAATTCCTTGTCCTCTAATTTCAGAGAGACCCAACAGGAAGTGCAGCATCTTAGTGCCAATTTTTCCACCATCAATAAAAAAATGCATTCCTCCATAGACGCCAAAATGAAAACCATCAAACAAGACCTCTCTACCCAGCCTGCATCCTTCACTAACATGATCTACACCAAGTTGCATATCCATGCATATATTCCCTCCTCTGACCCACCTTTGCACTCCGAAGGTGAAAATTCCTCTAATTCCCAGCCTTTTCAGCCCCATCCCTTTCAGCGTGACCTATTCCTTCTACGTGTGGATGTGAACAAATTTGATGGCTCAGATCCCACTCGATGGGTAACTCAAATGGAACATTATTTCTCTTTGTATGGAATTACAGATGAGTTGGCCAAACTTCGGTATGGTGTTCTCCATATAGATCAAGAACGTTGGAAATGGTGGAAATGGAGAAAAAATGCTCGTCGAGGGTATGTGGCTTGGACACAATTAGTGGTAGAGATTTATGAATGCTTTGACACAGACACCAACCATTTAGGTCGTTTGAAAAATTTGAAACAATCTGGCACAATGGAAGATTTTATAGTCGCTTTTGAGCAATTGTCTTTCTGTACAGAGGGCATATCTGATGCTTTTTTCCGATATTTTTTTATCAATGGCCTCAAGAATGAGATTCATGCCCATGTCCTCATGGCTCGGCCTCAGATTTGGGTGGAAGCTACTACAAGAGCTAAGGAAGCACAACAAGTTGTCTCTTCTCAAACCCAAAAACCATCCTTTATTCATTGCCCTAAACCAGTCACTCCCACTCCTCCTTCCACTCCAATAAATATCTAGAAATTGACCACGGAAGAAGTGGTTGAATGCCAACTCATAGGCCTTTGTTATAATTGCGATGACAAATATTTTCCTGGGCACAAGTGTAAGGAACAAAATATTATTATGGCCATCTCTGAGGATGTTTCAGAAGACGATGTCGAGGCCCCTCCTATGGTCGAGTCACTTGAACCCACCCTCCGACCCCCCCCGAAGTTGAACCGGTCATTTCCTTGAATGCTCTCACTAGGTTCTCTTCTCCCCAAACCCTCAAGCTAATTGGTTACATTAAGCATCAAAAGGTCATCATCCTTGTTGACAGTTGAAACACTCATAATTTTATTCATCGCCACATTGCCCAAGAAACTAATTTCTATATCTGTGCAGTCAATAATTTTCAAATCATGATTGCTAATGGAGGGTCCATGAAATGTATGGGGCGTTTTGAAAATGTGTGTCTCCAAATTGGTTAGTACCACATGAAATATCATATGTTTTCTATCGACATGGGAAATTGTGACATTGTGTTGGCTGTAGAATTTCTAAGGACTTTGGGTCCCATTCTCATTGATTTTAAGGAATTAACCATGAAATTCAACCAAGAGGGCCAACAGTATAAGTTCCAAGGCATCATCGTCGATTCCCCAGAGATCATCAGTTCCCGTCGCATGGAAAAGATCCTCAAAAAAGGTCATTCTGGCATTATTGCACAACTCCATGCCATTCATGCCACTGAGACACCCTCTCTGTTGCAGGACCTCCAATCCATCCTCTACAAACATCAAGTTATTTTTTACACTCCCCAGGGACTTCCTCCTTCCCATGGAGTTCATGATCATTCCATTCCCCTTGTCCCCGACATCCTTCCTCCCAATTTTCATCCCTATCATCGTCCCTTTTCTGAGAAAAATGAAATTGAGAAAATTGTTCAAGAATTGTTCACCTCAGGTGTTATCCGTACTAGTATGAGAACCTACTCTTATCCTGTGGTCATGGTCCTTAAGAAAGAAGGCTCTTGGAACATGTGTCCTGACTTCTACTCCCTCAACAAACTCACCATCAAAGATAAATTTCACATTCCTGTCATTGATGACCTATTGGATGAATTGAGTGGTGCCCATTTCTTTACTAAACTTTATCTTTGTTCTGGCTACCAACAGATACGTATGAATGAGGTATACATTCCTAAGACTGCATTTCAAACTTATGAGGGCCACTATGATCAGTTTTTGGTCATGTCCTTTGTCTTGTGTAATGCTCCCTCTACTTTCCAAAGCCTCATTAATCATGTCTTACATCCTTTTCTTCGTCATTTTATCTTAGTTTTCTTTGATGATATCCTCATCTATATTAAAACGTGGACAACCCATCTTTCTCATGTGGATCAAGTTCTACATCTACTCTCTCATCACCAACTTTTCCTCAAAAAATATAAATGTGCTTTTGGCACCTTAGAAGTTGAGTACTTGAGTCATATTTTTGGCAAGGTAGGTGTCAGGGTGGATCCTAAAAAGATTGAAGCTATGCAGGATTGGCATTTCCCAAAGAATCTCAAAATCTTGCATGGATTTCTGGGTTTAACTGGATATTATCACAAGTTTGTTAAGAATTATGGAAATATTGCGGCACCTCTCATTGCTCTCCTTAAAAATAATTCTTTCACTTGGACTCCTGTAGCCAATCAGGCCTTTCAAACCTTGAAGGCGGCCTTGTGAACCACTCAAGTTCGGGCCCTTCCTGATTTCACGAATACCTTTTTCCTGGAATGTGATTCTTCCGAGAGAGGAATTGGAGAAGTCCTTTTGCAAGATGGCTGACCTTTGGCCTTTACCAGGAAAAAACTTTCAGAGCGACATTTGGGCCAATCAATCTATGAAAAGTAAATGTTAGTTATTCTGCATGTAGTGGATATTTTGCACCCTTATCTATTGGGATAACGCTTCCAAATTAAGACAGATCATCAAAGCCTCGAGTATTTTCTGGAACAATTCCCTTCCTCCCCTGAGCAACAAAAATGGGTGACTAAGCTCTTTGGATATGATTATGAGATCATTTACAAGAAAGGAAAATATAATGTGGTTGTTGATGCACTTTAAAGAAAATATGAAGATGAAGGGTCCTTTTTTTCTCTCTCCTTCATTGTACCAGATTGGCTCCAAGTTGTTCTCCAGGAATTGCTACAAGATCCCAAAATTTTGCATCTGATCCAACTGGCAACAATTACAGGACAATTCTCCAATTTCCCCATGATACTCTTGGAATAATGATGATCTTCTCTACTAATGACGTTTGTATTTAATTAAACAATCACAACTTAAATCCATGGTACTCTCTGAGCTTCATGCTACACCCACAGATGGGCACTCAGGGTTTACCAAAACCTATGACTAGGTCAAACGTTCTTTTTTATGGGATGGTATGAAATAGGACATTCACAATTTTGTGGTAGAATGTGATGTTTGTCAACACAACAAGAGAGAAACAATCAAAGCTCATGGAACACTACAACCGCTTCTAATTCCACCTGCTATTTGGAGGGATTTCTCTATGGATTTTATTGTGGGATTACCTAAAGCGAGTAATAAATCAGTCATCATGGTGGTCATTGATCGTCTTTCCAAGTATACTCATTTATGTTCTCTTTAATTCCCATTTACCGCCTCCACTATGGCTCAACATTTCATGGATCAGGTCTTCAAGCTTCATGCCATGCCTCATTCTATTTTTTTTGGTCGATACCCCACTTTCAACAACAATTTTTGGCAAGAACTGTTCAGGCTACAAGGAACCCAATTGCATCTCAACACAACTTATCATCTCTAGACTGATGGTCAAACTAAAGTCATCAACAAGTGTTTGGAAACATATTTTAGGTGTTTTGGATCGGAAATGAAAAATCAACAGGCTCAATGGTTACGACTAGTTGAATGGTGGTACAACACTTCTTACCATACAACTACCCGCATGACTCCTTTTGAAGCAGTATATGGAAAAAATCCACCTTTAGTTCTCTCATACCTGCTAGGTATCTTGAAGGTCCAGGCAATTGACCAAATGCTTATAGTTCGAGAGGATATTCTTCATATCCTTAAAGAGAATTTGGTCATGGCCCAGAATCGAATGAAGCAACAAGCAGATCAAGGTCGCTATGAACGTCAATTTGTTGAAGGAGACTAGATGTTTCTTAGACTGCAACCTTATAGGAAAACTTCCCTCAAGGATGACCATTGTCAGAAATTGGCACCCAAATTTTATGGTCCTTATACAGTT
>ML797525.1:84393-97740 GCA_009831015.1 Picea engelmannii
GGCGGGAGAGGACCCAAATAATCATGTCATGACTTTTCATTTATGGTGTTCGTCCAACTCGTTGATGGATGACTCCATTCGTCTACGTCTTTTTCAACGAACCCTTACTGGTTCAGCTGCGAAGTGGTATATTGAATTGCCACGAGGTTTCTTTTCTAATTTCAACACCCTAGCTATGGATTTTCTGACACATTATCAGTTACCGATCCGTTACGATACTGGGACTGAGATTTTGACTTCTTTCCAACAAACTAAAGGCACTCATATATCGGATCATATTCATGAGTGGTGAAGGAGTCAACGTCTCATTAAACTTGAACTCCCTGATCAGTTACTGGCCGAATGGTTTATGAAATCTTTCGTGAACGAAATTGGTAAAGACATTGCTATGGGTGGTGTTGTTACAGAGGAGCAGGCTATAAGTCGTGCTCAGTATCTTGATCTCGTTTATTCGCAAACGGGAACACTTTACGATTTACTACCTGAACTACCTCGTCTTGGTACTTCCAGCACTTCAACTGCTCTAGCTGCCTCGCATGCAGCTGATGGTGTGATTGGTATTGATCATACCCACTCACATTTTGTTTCCACTACAACCCCTAAATCTAATTCTTCTAATGTTCAAAATGCTCCATCTCCTGCCCCTTCCACTGGTAAAACTTCTAAAGTGAACGTTGTTCAGTCTATGCCGACCGGTAAAAGTAAATCAAAGAAAGGAAGAGGCAAGAATAAGGAGAGTAAAAATAATAATCAAACTGAGAAAACTAAAACCCCTCATGTTGAAGACTGAGATAAGCGCAAACCATGCTACCCTTGCCTTATCTGTGGTGATGATCACTACACGAATGATTGTCCGAGACGTGCCAAGGTAACTAAGTTCCTTCAAGGAACGCCAAAACCATCTACGTCGGCCGTCTTGTCTCAACCCTTCCCGTCTCAACAACAGGCTTCGTTGGTCATCCATGACCAACCATCTACTTCTACGACTTCATATGTTTTGATGTGTACCGGTGATTCTACGAAAGATAACGTTGCACTTACCACTAGAGCGAAAGACTATACTCCATCTAAGGAGAAGGTTGACGATTTACCTCTTGCTTTGGTACAACCCTCTCCACCGAATCCACCTATGAATGGTCCTCTTCATCTCAAACGATTGAGCCTTGATACAGTTATACGACCACCCCCGAAAGGTGTCGTTAAGAAATCGACCTTTAATCCTCATGCTCGTTCGGCCCAGAACTATAGCATTGTCGAAGATCTGGCCCAGGCACCTTTAGCGATGTCAGCCCTTGAAGTCCTTCAGTCTTGTCCTACACAACGAAGGGCTCTGTTGAAAGCTATAAGTGGAATTGATCCAACATATACGAATTTGATAGTCTTTGACTTGGAAGACCATATTCCAATGTTACCCCCACATCTTGTTTTTCAGATACAAGTTGTCGTCGCCGACAAGAACATTTGTCGAACTGTTATTGATGAAGGTGCCTCTACGTGTGTAATGTCTTTTGCTTGTTGGAAAACTATTGGCTCTCCCCCTTTAAATGAATCACAAAATACTTTGAAAGCCTTCAATGGATCTGGTTTTAAGCCTTACGATGTTCTTCCATCGTTGTCTGTTACCCTAGAAGGTAAGACAGTCCAAGTTGAAGTGGAAGTTTTTGATGCTCCCCTAGATTATAATCTTCTTCTTGGCCGTAGCTGGATCGATTCTATGCACGTTGTTGTGTCAACACTTTTCTGTGTCATACGATTTCCTCACCAAGGAAAAGTTGTTACAGTTGATCAACTCGCCTTCTTTAATTCTGATACTCGTACTGGCAATGTGTCATTTATAGCTAAAACCCCACCGGGTTACGAGAATGTTGGTGTCGGTCTTTTAAAAGATTCTTCATTAATGGGTACTTTCCCCATACCTCCACCACCCGATATTCCATGCCTGTCAGTTGCTTCTATTAATATGATTTATGCCGTACCTCATGAGCTTCCTGTGTCTTCTGACCCTTGGATAGTCCCTAATCCCGGAGATCATACTCGTTTCGGCGACGTCATGTCGTTAAGTCCGGTTGAGTCTGCTTATCAAGCCATTCAATCAGCAACCCTTTCTACATCTTCTCTTGATGAGTTGTCTCCCGGTCCCTTCTGTGTCATCTTTCCCACTGACGAGATGATCATGTCCATCATGGAAGACACCCCTTGGGACGATGGGCATCATCGTTCCATACTGTTTCTGGAACAACAAACTCTCGAGAACTACCAACGGATTTCGACTCCGTCGACCGTTGTTGTCATATCGACCGTTCCCGGATCTACACGTGATGTGTTTGCAGAAGGGAACCTCAGTAATATTTCTCCCACGATACCCATTGATATATCAGTTAAACCTGGGATAGTTGAAAATGTTCACATTGGAGCTTCGTGTTCTCCAGAGGAAATTGTCACCTATACATCTCTGTTTAAAGAATTTTGTGACATCTTTTCCTGGAGTTACGAAGAAATGTTGGGTATCGACCCTACCATTGTTGTGCATGAGATAAAGACATACCCCGGAGCTAAACCAGTCTGATAGCGCCTTCGTCCGGTCCATCCACGTAAGGCAGCCGCTATCAAACTCGAAGTTGAAAAACTTCTCAAAGTCGGTTTTATTTATCCCGTGGCTTTGACAGAGTGGGTTTCCAACCCTATACCAATTGATAAGAAAGGTGGTAGTATACGTGTTTGTGTTGATTATCGGGATATTAACAAAGCATGTCCGAAAGACAACTTTCCAACCCCTTTCGTCGACCAGATTGTCGACGACTGTGCCAGCAGTGAAATATTTTCTCTCATGGATGGATTTTCCAGCTATAATCAAATTAACATCGCTCCTGAGGACCAACATAAAACTGCTTTTATTTTTCCTTGGGGTACTTTCGCCTATAGAAAAATTCCCTTTAGTATTAAGAACGCGGGTGCGACATTTCAACGTGCTATGTCTTATGCGTTTCACGATATAAAGCATATTGTTCAACCTTATTTGGACGATTTGCCAGCTCATTATTTACACCGAGTCGATCACCCCAATCATCTCTGAGCAATTTTCGTTCGTTGTTGGTTCTATCGCATTCGTCTAAATCCTCATAAATGCATCTTTTGCGTAGAGTCCAGCCGTCTTCTAGGTTTCATTGTTTCACGTCAAGGGATCCGGGTAGATCCTATTAAGGTTGAGGCGATTCTTAATCTTCCTCCTCCTTCTTCACTGCACCAGTTACAAAGTTTGTAGGGGAAAGCAAACTTTCTTCGTCGTTTCATCCCTAATTATGCCGAGATTACTCATGGTTTTACACGTATTCTAAAGAAAGGTTCAGATTTTGTCTGGGATAAAGTTGCCAACAATGTTTTTGAATCTTTGAAGTTGTCCCTCACGAAAGCTCCACTTCTTTTCCCTCCTGATTATAGTTGGGATTACTTTCTTTATCTAGTTGCCTCCGAGTATACTATTGGCATGGTTCTCGTTCAAGAGGATGATGCACACGATGAACATGTTATTTATTACTTGATTCGAAGTCTCACTTCAACTAAAATCAAGTACCAACATGTTGAAAAACTGGCTTTGGATGTTGTTCAAGCAGTTCAACTTTTTCACCATTATATTCTTTCCAGGAAAACTACAGTGATTTCACATTGTAACCCCATGCAACATATCTTGACACGTCAATTGTTGGGGGGCAAGTACTCTAAGTGGATTGTCATTCTCCAGGAGTTCGACTTGGAATTCGATCGCGCCACGTCGAAGAAATCCTTAGTTTTTGCTAAGTTAATCTGTGATTTTCCCCACTCTGTCACGGAAAATGTAGCAGTCTATTCATTACCCGATGAATCGTTTTTCCTTATCAACACTGATGATATTTGGTATGGAGATATCATTATATATCTCCAAACCTAAACTTTTCGGCCTGCTTTGTTTAGTGTTGAACGATGTCGTGTCCGTTATCAAGCTCATCAGTACATTATCCTTGGAGATACTCTTTACCGTCGATGAATTCATTCTATTTTTTGATGTTGTTTGACTTTTGATGAAGCTAAGAAAGCTTTGAATGACTGTCATTCTGGAGCATGTGGCGGTCATATGTCTGGGTATGCTACTGCCCAGAAGATTTTGCACGCAGGATATTTTTGGCCTTCCTTGTTCAATGACTGCATTACTGTTGTTCAGAAGTGTCATGCCTGCCAGACCTACAATAAAAAAATTCGGTCGCATCCTACTCCCCTTCATCCTATGGTCTTAGTTGGTCCTTTTGCAAAATGGGGCATTGATTTCATGACATGTCACCCTCACTCGGTCGGGGGGCATGGTTACATCATTGTAGCTATTGATTATTTTACAAAATGGGCCGAGGCGATGCCAACATTTGATAATACTGGAAAGACTGCAGCGTTATTTCTTTTTAACCATGTCATAACTCGTTTTGGTGTTCCTCAAGCTATCGTTACCGATCACGGTAGTCATTTAAGGAATTTTCTGATGTCTGAACTTACAGAAAAGTTGGGTCTTCGTCATGATAGCTCAACACCCTATTATCCGCAAGCTAATGGCCAGGTCGAAGCAATCAATAAGGTTCTTATAAATATGATTTGACGGATGATAGGAATTCATAAAACCAGCTGGCATACGATGTTTTTTTCATCATTGTGGGCATATCAAACATCTGTTAAATCCGCTATGGGGTTTACGCCCTTTCAATTAGTCTATGGCATGGAAGCCATTCTGCCCATAGAATGTGAGATACCTTCTCTAAAGCTAGCTGTCGAACTCTTACCCAATACTTCTGCTGAAGAGGAATGCCTGTTGTATCTGATGTGATTAGATGAGACTCGACATGACGCTACTCTAGTAATAGAATCCCAGAAGAAACGCGTCAAGGCACAGTATGACAAGCATGTCAAGCCTCGCGTTTTCTCTGAAGGATATCTTGTTCTTCTGTATGAACAAGATAAAGATGTCTTAGGAGATGGGAAATTCGAACCAATGTGGCATGGTCCTTACATTGTTTGCAGAGTGTTGGAAAAAGGAGCATATGAGCTGGTTGATTATGATGGTATACCTTTGAGTGAACCCAGAAATGGGTTGTACTTGAAGAAGTACTATGCATAAGTTATTTGTGCACAAGTACTTGTATTTTTATGTATCATACTTTGAGTGTGTTACTTTAGCTTGCTTTTAACGTTATCTGGTGTCTGCCCTTACATGACGTTGTGTTTGATTGCTAGATGTCGGGAATTTCGCTACCCTATATTAGCTTCGCTGATGGTGCTAGTCGTAGTACTCAGAACCTAGCTTCCGCTGCATGGGCAATCTATGCCCCAACAAATGAACTTATATCTTTACAAGGTGTATGTCTTGGCCAAGCAACCAACAACATCGCAGAGTATAGCACCGTTATTGAATTATTGGTTGATTCTATCTCTCTTGAAATTCGTCATTTGGTTGTACGACTTGACTCGCAGCTTGTAGTACTACAGCTAATTAATGTCTACTCTATCCGAAGTCCTACTTTGTTAAGGGTATATTTGTGGATTCGCCTCTTGGAACGGTATTTTGATCACATTGAATATCAGCATATTCCTAGATGTCTTAATACATTAACAGATGCATTAGCTAATTATGTATTGGATAGGCATTTGAACCATTTATAAATCAAACACGTTACAATTCACACAATGTAAAGTAAACCAGTAGAATCCGTCTGTATATATATATAATGATCAAAAGAGTTTGTTTTTACAAAAATGTTTGTCCGAAGACCAAAATATCAAAAATTGAAGCATATAGATTCTACAAGGTGACATCACGGATGACGTTCACGGTAACACACTACTACCCTCGCAACTCTGTGAAGCAGTCGACCCATAGCTATTGAGACCCCTACAGTGTGATGTTGATCGCGTCGTGGAACCTCTTCCAAAGCCATATCTGGAATGTCTGTTGTCAGGCCTTCTAAGTTCTGTTCCACCACCTGGTAATCTTCTGCATACTGTGGTAATACTATTGCTGCCTCTCCTCGTCGCTGGATAGGAGAGGTACTAGGAGGTCTATATGGTCCAAGGTCTGTGTTATCAACAATTATTTTGTGTTAGTTTTCGAATAAATCTATAAAACAAAAACATTTAAATATGATTAAAATTCAAAAACATTTAAAAACGAGAAAATTTGTGTACTTCTTACCGAGGTCTCCCCAATGAGCGTGCTCGGGTAGTGCTAGATCTGGATCTCCTCGGAAATCCAACCCGACATATGCGTAGTCATCAACCATCAGCATTTGGTTTTGCAACCAGTCAAAGAAAATATTCTCATATTTGACGATGGGTCCTGCCACATGCCGGGCCATGAGCCGACACCATCGTAACATCCTCGGATCCCTAGGACCCGAAAAGTCCCACTCAGCCTGTAGTCGCAATACAGGGACCCTCTCTAGGAAGAAGGACATTAACAAAGATCCATATCCAAACTATTTCAGATCTCCCTGCCTGCACTTAGTCAACTGTTTTTTGATATTGTGCAATACTGCATCAGCCCAATTAAATACTCGGGGCTCAGCACACTCGATGGCGTACTGGAAATAGCTCTGCAATGCCATATAGGGAGCGGCACTTCCAGCCATCTGAGAAATCATGAAGAGAATAGTGCGGAGAGTCAAGTCAGTTACTCCCCAGATTGCCACTTTCCCTTTCTTTCTTTCGGCCTCAGGTACGCAGTATTGGTTGCAATATTCACTCATTTTTAACCCACCTGCTCTGCTGCCGGTGAGACTGACATAGGACCCACGCCTGGATAATCCGGTCAAGAAATATATATCCTCTATGTCAATGGTTAATGTATGAGCTCCCACAATGAAAAATTGTTGGTCCAGATCCCACATTCGGACTAAATACTCCAACAATCGAACTTGGGCTCTCATGCCCGGGATACGGAAGTATTTTAAGAGACCACAATCTCTTAATGCGGCTATGGTAGGAGGGTGATTCTTGGCATTTGCGTTATCCTCCTCATGTTCTCGTTCCTGCCACTCAAGCACCATGTTTGTGGCTATTTACCTGCATAAGAAACATACAAAGATGATTAATGATCTTATTCATGAAATAAATCTTTTCTATTGGCTAAACATTTCAAAAAAAAATTGAGTTCTGCGTTGCTCGCAGGTGCCATACTATGCACAGTGCGAACTTATCGCAAGTGGATTAAGGCCCACCTGCGAGAATGCCTCCACGCATATATGGTCCAAAAAATGACTTAAAACAGAACTTTTAACCAATGAAATCTAAATTTTAAACCATGAAAAGATCAGGAATGAAGAACTTACCAAGATGCTGCTAACATCTCGTCAAATGATCACCTGTAGCTCCCGGAAATTGACACCGAATGCAAAGGGTAAAATGAGGGTTTTGGGAACTCAATGGTAAAAATGAGAAATGATATGGTAAATTTAGTTATTTACTCATTTTAATTACTTTTTACTATATCAAATTTGGGTTTTTATGTTTATTTATTATTTAAACCTAATAACTAATGTGAAAATGAGTGTAATGACTTGCAGGTGTGAAAAATGGATGATTATGGACAGAGTTTTCCCTGGTGTGGTGTGATTTTGATTGTTTTTTATGGTTTTTACGTAAAACCTCGAGCGCCTTTTTGTCCATTCTTGCGCTTGTAAAAAACATAAGAACGTGATCGAGCATCGTTTTATCACTTTTTCGGGCTCGCTGTGGTTATATGAAAAAGGAACCCCCCTGGATTTTTCTTTAAGCTCTTTTCAGACTCTCTAAACATGAAAAGTTCGTTGAGTGACCTTGCTACTTTCATGCTCGATAAAGTATTTGAAGTATGCGTCTTTCGAGTGATAGTTTAACCCTTTTTCGGTCTCATTGGACTACTGTATGAAAAAGGAACTGCGAGAGTTCTCTTTTAAGCATTTTTCCAAACTCTATAATCTTGAAAAACCTTCGAGTTTACTATCTCTGGACTCGTTAAACAAACATTGACATACTCGTACTGGGACCGAACCACTCCTTCCTAGGGTTCGTTAAAAATACTCTGAGGGACTCATTCGAAGGATGAGCTTATATCAACAAGCATATGTGATCCTCTTCAAGCTTGCATAAAAATAAAGAGGTACTTGCCAGAAATGGTGGGGGGAAATTTGGGAAAGGGATATGTTTCATCTTTGTATTGATTGGCAGTGAGTGTCGCTCTTGAACATGACACCCCCTATTCATCATTGAAGTTGGTTTGGGAAATCCATATGTCTCTCTTTCGATTAATTACAAGGTCATTCCATGTGTCGCCTTTGAGTCAATGATGCCAAATCATTGGTCGTGTCATTCATATGTTCAAGAGAAGTAAGTCTGAAACCTCTATTAAGTCGGCGATCTGCAGTTATCCATTCTCTCCGTGTCAGCCTTCCCTGTGTCCAGTCCGATTTGCAAAATGCTATGTTTCACCTTCAAACTCTATTACTTATTTCATGTCATTGATGGGGGATACATCAAGGCCCTCCTGTGACAAGTTTTGTTCCATCGACTTCAGCTCATTATCCAGAATCAAGACTTAAAAATTATTTAGTACCTTGGAGCTTCCATGCCTCAATGACAAGTTTCCTCACTTTCGATAGTGGGTTTACATCATTGGCCCCTGATCGAGAGATTCCGTCGGATGTTCAACATCAACTCATTTATTCACAGTTGATGGATTGTACTATAGTACCTTGGGAGTCATTGACATCAATGGTGATTTCCCTCGCACTTGTTAACGGTTACATCAATGGCCGATAATCAAGTGGTTTCTGCCATGTTCGACTTCAACACATGTAATCACATGGTTAGATTCGTGCTTTGGGTGATGAGATTGAAGACCCTAGATAGTATCTTTGTGATCCAGGTTGCAATGGAGTATGTATAATTTGCGACACATAGATCCACTGTGTATGTTTCGTGGCTATGTCGTCTTGATTGAAAATTTGTCGCATAGATCCATAGTGTATTCAGGTGGCTATGCTATATTGTGACGGCATGGATCCACAGTGTATGATTGGTGGCCATGACCTTTGTTTATGATTTCATCAGTCTATGATCTGAGTATGGGGATGCCTACCTCAGAAATTGGTATACATGATATTCTGTTGATGCTTGGATGTTTGCAGGTCTCCGATTAGATGTGCTCTTGGTTCCTGACACATACATGCAGCTTACAAAGTCTATCGACTGTCACTAGTTCCAATCTCAGACTTTGGGGGGCATTTTGTTATCCATAATTTTGGTCATCATGATGATCTAATGATGATGGAGAAATCAGGCTCTTCACTAGAACACTTTCCTGAGAAAAGTTACCTTTGTCTGCTTCCAGAAATCATATTTTTAAGGGAGGTTCGCAGGCTACCTATATATTTGCCTATGAGAATGCATGATTCTCGCAGGTTTCATTAAGCTGGGGTGCGAGAGGTTCGCACTGTACCTAACTATCAGGGTGCAAACATCTTCTAAAGGAAGGAAAAAGATAAATTCTCGAACCTTCTAGAAAGGAATCTTCTAGAAGGATGCGTTAGCTTTCAAATGGTTATCTAAGTGTTGGTTTTCCTGATATCTTGGGATCATTACTATCCAAGTAACTAATCTATTCTCTCCTATATATTGAGGGGAATACTCATGGAAAAGGTTAGAAGCAAACTAGCAATAGTTTGATTGGAGAATTAGTGGAAGATTGTATGAAGGACTGATGCTACAACAGCTAGAGACACCAGCAAGGTCATCAAAAGTGGTTGATTTTCTTCATGCATGAGCAAGTGTGTGTGTTAGAGCTAGAATTCATCGAAAGGAGGGTTGCAACATCAAGGCTCAGGTTGTAAGTTTCACTTTCAATCAATATAATACAATAATATGTCCCTTTCCCATAAAGCTAATGTCACTTTATTGTATAACTCCTTGATCATATACATAGATTAATTGTTGAATATATTGAATTGCCTTCACTTCGATTGGTTTGTTTTGTTGTGGTCTGGACGATACAAGAGCATTGGAGCAAATCTTGGAACAACAAAGACCTAAGGAAGCGATCATAAGGTATGTACATGATTCTTGCCTCCTAGTCCATTCAACAGTTAAAATCTAGGGAAAGTGTATTATTCTGTCTTGTTTTGTTCTAGATCCGGGTGGATCTAGGGAGATCGGTTTGTGTCCGAACTCATGGATTTATCCTGAAACAATGACGTCGTTAAAAAGTGATGTGGGCCCTCATTAACGTGCTATGTGGGCCTAGAGGCTAGAGTAAGTTGGAATTTCGAAAGTCCGGAGTTGGAAAGGAAAGCAAGTTTGAAAGCCTCATGGGCCGAAACCCCGAAACTTGAAGTCTCGAAATCCTGAAGTGCCGAAAATGAAAGTTTCGAAAACCAAAAAATTGCAAAGCCGAACAAGAGCTCAAAAAACTTATTTGAATCGAAATGTCTTTGTTTTTGTTCGTACTAGCTTATAAATGTTGAGGATTGTTCCTAAAGGTTTAATGGCCTGACAAACTTCAAATTTAATTGCACAATGCGTGTGTAGAGTTTAACGGAGCTTAGGGTTCCAGTTAACCAACGCTGAGTATGGAATGGGAAAAGGTGATGATTGCCTCCAAAACAGGAGACGAACGGGAAGGAAAGGATGTCAATATGGGAGTGGAAGGATCGAACTCCAATGGGCATGGAAAAGAGAAGGATAAGGAAGGACACATAATGAAAATCATTGAAGGATTGCAAAGAGAGGCCAAGGCTTGCCGAGCTAATAGTCAAAAGCTCATGAAAGTCAGAGATCGACAGGGTGAATTAAACTTAAAATTTTTGAAGAGCCTGGAAAGAATAGAGAAGAAACTAGAGAAGGGAAGAGACTCAAGTACGACGGAGAGTCACATAACCCATGGGAGAAGAATAAGGTCGAGGAGTGGTAGCCGACATCTTAGTCCCTCCCAAAGACATTCTGACAGGAAGACACACAGTAGTTCAAGCCCATGCCCTACCAGAAAACATCAAAAATTTGGAAGGGAGCCCCGGTCCTATTCGTGAAGAAGAAAGATGGGACGTTGAGGATGTGCATTGATTTTCGACAGTTGAATAAGGTCATTGTCAAGAACAAGTATCCTCTGCCAAGGATTGATGATCTTTTTGATCAGTTGAAGGATGCGAAAATATTCTCGAAAATAGATCTCCAATTAGGATATCACCAAGTGAGAATAAAGGATGAGGACATCAACAAGACCGCCTTTAGAACAAGGTACGGTTATTATGAGTTCACGGTGGTGTTGTTTGGGCTGTCCAACGTGCCTATTGTTTTCATGTGCTTAATGAATGGAGTCTTCATAAATTATTTGGACAAGTTTTTCATAGTCTTCCTGGACGACGTCTTGGTGTATTCGAAGACAGAGGAAGAACATGAGCAACACCTGAGAATGGTGTTGCAGGTGTTGAGAGAACACTAGCTGTACGCAAAACTGAGCAAGTGCTCTTTTTACCAAAGGCAGATCCATTACTTGGGACACATTATATCTGAAGAAGGGATCGTTGTGGATCCTGAGAAGGTACAGGCCATTCGAGAATGGCCAGCGCCAAGGAATGTGGCAGAAGTTAGATCTTTTATGGGTCTGGAAGACTATTATAGGAGGTTCATAGCCGGATTCTCAAAGATAGCTCATTCTATCACTTCCTTGCAAAGGAAGCAGAAGAAGTTCTAGTGGACTGAAGAATGTGAGAGCAGCTTCCAGCGATTGAAGCAGCTACTAACTAGTGCTCCAATCATAAAGATTGCAGATCCAAATAAGGATTACATAGTGTGCACAGATGCGTGTAAGGAGGGGCTGGGAGGAGTTCTCAACCAAGAAGGATTTGTAGTTTGTTATGAATCCCGAAAGTTGAAGGAGCATGAGAATAATTATGCCACTCACGATTTAGAGCTAGCAGCAATCATCCACACCCTAAGGAAATAGAGACATTACCTCGTGGGCAAGAGATTCGAGTTGAGAACAGACCATAATGGTCTGAAACATTTATTTGATCAACTGACCTTAAATGCCAGGAAAATTAGATGGCTGGAGTTTCTATGCGAATATAAACTTGATATCAAGCATATCAAAGGGAAAGAAAATAAGGTGGCCGATGCACTCAGCAGAAAAGTGCAAAAATTACATGCTACAACCATTAGCATGTACAGAACTGAGATTAAAGACAGAATTTTGGAAGCTGCCAATGCTAATTTGCAGTACAGAGGTCTTGTAGCAAAGCTACAACAGCGTGAGAGACCACAAACCAAGGAAATTTACACCTTGGGAACTAATGGCTTACTTCCATATAAAAACAAAGTGTATGTACCCAATGTCTGAGAATTGAAGCTGGCAATTCTAAAGGAGATGCATAACGTGACTTATGCTGGACATCCTGGATATCAGAAGACTGTGGTAGCAGTCAAAATCCATTACTTTTGGCCGGGTTTGAAGAAATAAGTCGTTGAATACATCGCCATATGTATGGAGTGCCAGAAGGTTAAGGCTGAGCATAGGCACCCAACAGGGTTGCTGCAGCCTTTACCTATTCCTGAATGGAAATGGGGCGTGGTAACAATGGATTTTATCACCAGACTACCTAGAACAAGCAAGAAACATGATTCAATCATGGTGGTGGTGGACAAGATTACTAAAGCTGCCCATTTTATTCCATTGAAAACCACCCACAGGGCAGCAGATGTTGCTGATATCTTCTTAAAAGAAGTTGCACGTTTGCATGGAATTCCTAAGACAATTGTGTCTGATAGAGACTCGAAATTCACTTTGAATTTCTGGAAAGGACTGTTCAAAGGATTCAGAACGAATTTGAACTTTAGCATAGCATATCATCTCGAGTCTGATGGACAGACAGAGAGAGTGAACAGAGTAATAGAAGACATGCTGAGAATGTATGTGATGGATAAACCATCAAGGTGGGAAAACTACCTGCATTTGGTAGAATTCGCCTATAATAATGGGTATCATGCATCATTGAAGATGAGCCCATTCAAAGCGCTTTATGGAAGAAATTGAAACACTCCAGTGAGTTGGGATAATCCAGCTGACAGAGTAGTAGTTGGGCCTGAGCTGCTCAAAGAGATGGAAGATTAAATGATAAAAATTAAACATAATCTAAAAGCTACCCAAGACAAGTAGAAAAGTTATGCTGATAGTAACAGAACCCATAGAGAATTCAAAGTGGGTGACCATGTTTTCCTGAAAGTGAAAACTAACAGGAGTTCCCTAAAGCTGGGAAGTTGCGCCAAGTTGGCAGCAAGATTTTGTGGGCCATTTGAGATCCTAGAAAG
>ML797525.1:97932-123429 GCA_009831015.1 Picea engelmannii
TAATGTGTTTCATGTTTCACTACTTAAGAAATATGTACCTGATGCTAATCATGTTATCGATTGGAATGTGATTCAGGTGGAACCAGAAGGTGTCCTGCAAGGGCAGCCTGTAGGCATATTGGACAGGAAAAGAAAACAGCTCCAGAATCGAGTCATAGAGCTTGTAAAGGTCCAATGGACCTGGTACGGTCCTGAGGACGCGACATGGGAGCATGCAGATGTTATGCAGGAAAAGTACCCGCATCTTTTTGAAGATTTTTGAAAAGCTTGCAGATGTTGTGTAAAGTTGCACTGAGGACAGTGCAAAAAAAATAAGGGGTTGGGGATTGTAGTGTCCCCAAGGTCGAGCCCCATTGTAAACCATGTTCTGTAAGGAATTGTAATTATGTTTTACGCTATTAAAAGAAGACTATAACACCACTTTGCACATAACTCATACAGGTATTATAAATCCCATGCATTTAAACAAATAAACATATTCTACACTGAGTATTCATATGAGTTACTTCCATAATTAACAATCAATAACATTTCATACTAATTCATATACACAGTGGAAAATCATGATAACATAAACAATAGATTCATGCAAAACGTGATTAAAACATAAAAAGATATTTATATTTTAACGGTGGTAGAATCCACCAACCAAGTGCAGGCCTTCTACGAACCTCCCAGCCTTAGACCACACTTCTCATCAGCTCAGCAGTGGGTCACCCTCGAGCTGGGACTAAGCTACACCCTAAGACAATAAATCGTAGGCTAGGCTGAGGTTACAGGGAAAACAACACACAACCACAAGGAAGGGATTCTCTCCAAGGAACCTCCCAAACTCACTGCCCACAGACCCTCATTCCCCACATGCCTGTTCCATCCCAGGAGTATACACCTTCTTTGTCACCTGGACAGTCCTTCGGCTACTAATCTCCCTTGCCTTGGGTTACAGGAATAGGCTGGACCGGAAGTCTCTAGGCTCTGTGACAGCTACAGGGTTCCTTCTAGGACTTATCTCCTTCCTCTGCGCACTCTCTCACCTGGAGGGAGTCGCTCACAGGTCCAACAACCTGTTCTTCCAATCTTCAACCACCTCTCTCACCTGGAGAGAGTGTTGTACAAACTGGCCAACAAGCCACACAGGATCAAACACTACACATCCACCACAATCCATGGGAATCCAGACACAAACACCCAGGGCAGCTCCAGACAAGTGCAACAGTATAACCAGGCTTAGCAGGGATAAGACACTTCTATTTTCTCAATTTGGCAACACAGAATAGACTCACACTCTGGATTCTCAAGGATGCGTGACGATTCGTCCAAGTAGGGGTCGATTCAGACTCTCGGTTTAGAACAGAGAAGGGGTGTACCAACTTTCCAGAACAAACACAGACTCTTTTCCCAAATCCCCGCAGGATTCTCATTCAAGGAATATACACACCAGTTTTCTCAAATCCAGACACAAATGTTTCGAATCACAAGGACACACCAAGGTTCTCTGTAGGAGTCGGGTTGGTAGTACTATCCAGGGCTCCGTACACGTTCAGACAATCGGGTAGAATGGGGGAGGAACCCTTCTCATGGCTCACCTTGGTCGTTTTATTCACATGCCTCAGGGTTGACACTTTTCACCCATGAAACTGCATGCATTCCACCAGCACGCATCTCCCTTGCATGTTCTCCCTTTGCTAGAAACTTAGGATAAAACATAAATTCACATGTCTTTTGGGATAATATTAAAATATTATTCCCAGGCTTAAGCCCCCTAGGCTTAGCCCCTAGGATCAACACTTAGCCCCTTTTCCCACCTTCCAGCCCCTGATTCCTTTCCCACCCTATGGATTCTTAGTCCCCCTTCACTCATTCATCGTGGTCGGTTTGCACATGGCGGTTTTTATGTCTTATTAATTGTTCCGCGTGATTACATATACAACAACAGGCTCCTAGCCTTCAACACTCATGCTCCCTGGCCTAACAAACACATAATCCTCCAGCTTATAAAATCTTGGCTCACCAGCCTATAAAACATAATTACAATTCCTTACAGAACATGGTTTACAACGGGGCTCGGCCTTAGGGACACTACAATCCCCCTCCCCTTATTTTTTCACTATCCTTAGTGCAACTCACACTGTCTCTGCAAGTCTTTCAAAATTTTCAAAAAGATGCGGGTACTCTTCCCACATAACATCTGCATGCTCCCATGTCACGTCCTCAGGACCGTACCAGGTCCATTGGAACTTTACAAGCTCTATGACTCGATTCTGGAGCTGTTTTCTTTTCCTGTCCAATATGCGTACAGGATGCACTTGTAGGACACCTTCTAGTTCCACCTGAATCACATTCCAATCGATAACATGATTAGCATCAGGTACATATTTCTTAAGCAGTGAAACATGAAACACATTATGTACAGTCATAGATGCAGGTAATGAAAGCATGTATGCAACTGGCCCAATCCTTTCCAGGATTTCAAATGGCCCACAAAATCTTGCTGCCAACTTGGCGCAACTTCCCAGCTTCAGGGAACTCCTATTATTTTTCACTTTCACGAAAACATGGTCACCCACTTTGAATTCTCTATGGGTTCTGTTACTATCAGCGTAAGTTTTTTGCCTGTCCATGGCATCTTTTAGATTATGTTTAATTTTTATCATTTAATTTTCCATCTCTTTGAGCAGCTCATGCCCAACTACTACTCTATCAATTGGATTATCCCAGCTCACTGGAGTGTTGCACTTTCTTCCATAAAGCGCTTCGAATGGGCTCATCTTCAATGATGCATGATACCCATTATTGTAGGCAAATTCTACCAAATGCAGGTGGTCTTCCCACCTTGATGGTTTATCCATCACATACATTCTCAGCATGTCTTCTATTACTCTGTTCACTCTCTCTGTCTGTCCATCAGACTCGGGATGATATGTTGTGCTAAAGTTCAAATTCATTATTAATCCTTTGAACAGTCCATTCCAGAAATTCGAAGTGAATTTAAGGTCTCTATCAGACACAATTGTCTTAGGAATTCCGTGCAAGGGTGCAACTTCTTTTAGGAAAATGTCAACAACATCTGTTGCTCTGTGGGTGGTTTTCAGTGGAATAAAATGGGCAGCTTTAGTAAGCTTGTCCACCAACACCATGATTGAATCATGCTGCTTGCTTGTTCTGGGCAATCCTGTGATAAAATCCATTGTTACCACGTCCCATTTCCATTCAGGTATAGGTAAAGGCTGCAACAACCCTGCTGGGTGCCTATGCTCAGCCTTAACCTTCTGGCACTCCATACATCTGGCGATGTATTCAACGATTTCTTTCTTCAAACCCGACCAAAAATAATGGCTTTTGATTGCTACCATAGTCTTCTAATAACCAGGATGTCCAGCATAAGCCACGTTATGCATCTCCTTTAGTATTTCCAGCTTCAATTCTCAGACATTGGGTACATACACTCTGTTCTTATACAGTAGTAGACCATCAGTTCCCAAGGTGTAACTTTCCTTGGTCCGTGGTCTCTCACGCTGTTGTAGCTTTGCTACAAGAATTTTGTACTGCAAGTCAGTACTTGCAGCTTCCAAAATTATGTCTTTCATCTCAGTCCGGTACATTTTAATGGCTGTAGCATGTAATACGTTTACTTTTCTACTGAGTGCAACAACCACCTTATTTTCTTTCCCTTTGATATGCTTGATATCGAAATCATATTCACACAGAAACTCCAGCCATCTGATTTGCCTGGAATTTAAGGTTGGTTGATCAAACAAATATTTCAGACTGTTATGGTCTGTTCTCAACTCGAATCTCTTGCCCATGAGGTAATATCTCCATTTCCTCAGGGCATGGATGATTGCTACCAACTCTAAATCGTGAGTGGCATAATTCTTCTCATGCTCCTTCAACTTTCGGGATTCATAACAAACTACAAATCTCTCTTGGCTGAGAACTCCTCCCAGCCCATCCTTACAGGCATCTGTGCACACTATGTAATCCTTATCTGGAACTGCAATCTTTAGGATCAGAGCACTATTTAGCAGCTGCATCAATCGCTGGAAGCTGCTCTCACATTCTTCAATCCACTGGAACTTCTTCTCCTTCCTTTGCAAGGAAGTGATAGAATGAGCTATCTTTGAGAATCTGTCTATAAACCTCCTATAGTAGCCTGCCAAACCCATACAAGATCTAACTTCTGTCACATTCCTTGGTGCAGGCCATTCTCGAATGGCCTCTACCTTTTCAGGATCCACAACAATCCCTTCTTCAGATATAATGTGTCCCAAGTAATGGATCTGCCTTTGGTAAAATGAGCACTTGCTCAGTTTTGCGTACAGTTGGTGTTCTCTCAACACCTGCAGCACCATTCTCAAGTGTTGTTCAAGTTCTTCCTCTGTCTTGGAATAAACCAAGATATCGTCCAAGAAGACAATGACAAACTTATCCAAATAATTTCTTAACAATCGATTCATTAAGCACATGAAAACAACAGGCACGTTGGACAGCCCAAACGACACCACCGTGAACTCATAATGAATGTACCTTGTTCTAAAAGTGGTCTTGCTGATGTCCTCATCCTTTATTCTCACTTGGTGATATCATGATGGGAGATATATTTTCAAAAATATTTTTGCATCCTTCAACTGATCAAAAAGATCATCAATCCTTGGTAGAGGATACTTGTTCTTAACAGTGACCTTATTCAACTGCTGAAAATGAATGCACAACATCAACATCCCATCTTTCTTCTTCATGAATAGGACCGAGGCTCCCCACGGTGACACATTGGGGTGAATATAACCTTTCTTCAGTAGCTCTTCAAGCTGCAATTGCAACTCTTTCAGATCTGGTGTACTCATTCTATAAGGAGCCTTCGAAACTGGAGTTGCTTTAGGCATCAAATTTATAGAAAAATCGATGTCCTTCTTTGGAGGTAGTCCAAGTACCTCCTGAAATATGTCCTTGAATTTCTTGAGTACTTCGTGGTCTTCCAGATTCGAGACTTCATCTTGGGGTGCTTCTTCCACCCGAGCTGCAAATAGTTGATAGTCTTTCCGGTAACATTTCTTCAGCTGCATGGCTGATATTTCCCTAACAACCACGGCTTTGGGAATTCCTTGGATTGATACCTGATTTCCCTCCTCGTTCAGGCATGTAAACCTCTTGTTATGGCAATCCAGAAGGGCATGGTGCTGGTCCAACCAGTCCATCCCAATTAAGCAATCGTATGAGCCTAAAGACAGAATGTTCAATTCATCCTTAGTGCTCATCCCTTTCATGTCCACTGAACAGGACTTAACCAATTCAGTGACCTTCCTCTTGGTCCCTGTGGCCAACTGCACTAACCAAGACTTCTCATGTTTTCTTCTCGTTAGATGAAAACTTTCCACCACTCTAGGATCTACATAACTATGGATAGCCCCTGAATCAATTAGAATAACAAGTGGTCGGTTGTTGATCATACCTTCCACTTCAATCATGTGCGATTTAAATTCTTCTTGCTTGTTGTCCAGGGCTGCATAGATCCTCGGCATTCGGCTGCCCATATCCTCCACTGTTTTAGCTTGTTGAACAATATGGATAGTTCTTTCTTTGTCTTTTCTGTGGGGGCAGTCTCTGTACCTATGATTCCCTTTATAGCCCCAACACTCCATAGGTGGTGGTCTTGGCATCTTCTCACTCCCTTCAACTTTCCTGAGTTCTCTAAAAGATGAATGTCCCCAAGGACTGTTTTTGAAAGAGGGAGGCCTGTTTCCCTTCTGCCTCTGTTACTTCTTAATCTTCTTCTGATCATCCCAAGCCTGCCGAAAGGTAGGCTTTTCTCTTTGTTGTTCGTATAGACATTTTTCCCTTTTCTCTGATACCAAGCTGTAGCACCCCCTTTTCAGGATACCATGGCTTAATCGCTCTTATAAAGAAACTTTAACACCACTTGGTACATAACTCGTACAGGTTTTATATAATTCACACTTGTTTAAACGAATAAACACATTCTAACATAGTATTCATATGAGTTACTGCCATAATTAACAATCAATAGCATTCCATATTAATTTGTATACACAGTGGAAATCATGATAACATAAACAGTAGAGTCATGCAAAACGTGATAAAAACATAATCAGATACTTATCTTTTAACAGTGGTAGAAAACACCAACCAAGTGCAGGTCTTCCATGAACCTCCCAGCCTTAGACCACACTTCTCATCAGCTCAGCAATGGGTCACCCCCGAGCTGGGACTAAGCTCCACCCCAAGACAAGGAATCCTAGGCTAGGATGAAGTTATAGGGAAAACAACACACAACCACAAGGAAGGGATTCTCTCCAAGGAACCTCCCATGCTCACTGCCCACAGACCCTCATTCCCCACATGCCTGTTCCACCCCAGGAGTATACAACTTCTCTGTCACCTGGAAATTCCTTCGGCTGCTAATCTCCCTTGCCTTGGGTTACAGGAACAGGCTAGAATGGAAGTCTCCGGGCTCTATGGAAGCTACAAGGTTCCTTCTAGGAGTTCTCTCCTTACTCTGCACACTCTCTCACCTAGAGGGAGTCGCTCACAATTCCAACAACCTGTTCTTCCAAGTTCAACCACCTCTCTCACCTGGAGAGAGTGTTGTACAAACTGGCCAACAAGCCACACAGGATCAAACACTACACATCCACCACAATCCACGGGAATCCAGACATGAACACCCAGGGAAACTCCAGATAGGTGCAACAGTATAACTAGGCTTAGCAGGGACGAGACACTTCTGTTTTCTCAATTCGGCAACACGGAATAGACTCACATTCTGGATTCGCAAGAATGCATGAAGAATCGTCCACGTAGGGGTTGATTCAGACTTCTCGGTTTAGAATAGAGAAGGGATGTACCAATTTTCCAGAACCAAACACAAACTCTTTCCCAAATCCACGCAGGCTTCTCGTTCAGGGAATATACACACCGGTTTTCTCAGAGCCAGACACAGACTTTTCGAATCACAGGGACGCATGAAGGTTCTCTACAAGAGTCGGGTTGGTAGTACTATCCAGGGCTTCGTACGCGTTCAGACAATCGGGTAGAATGGAGGAGGAACCCTTTCTCACGGCTCACCCTGGCCATTTTATTCGCATGTGTCAGGGTTGACACTTGTCACCCATGAAACTGCATGTGTTCCACTAGCATGCATCTCCCTTGTATGTTCTCCCCTTTCCAGAAACTTAGGATAAAACATAAAATGCACATGTCTTTTGGGATAGTATTAAAATATTATTCCCAGGCTTAAGCCCCCTAGGCTTAGCCCCTAGGCTCAACACTTAGCCCCTTTTCCCACATTCCAGCCCCTAATTCCTTGCCCACTCTATGGATGCTTAGTCCCCCTTCACTCTTTCATCATGGTCGGTCTACACATGGCAGTGTTTATATTTTATTAATTGTTCTGCGTGATTACATATACAACAACAGGCTCCCGGCCTTCAACACTTAGGCTCCTTGGCCTAACAAACACATAAGCCTCCAGCTTATAAAAAATTGGCTCACCAGCCTATAAAACATAATTACAATTCATTTCAGAACATGGTTTACAACGGGGCTCGGCCTTGGGGACACTAAAATACCCCTCCCCTTATTTTTGCACTTTCCTCAGTGCAACTTTACACAACATCTGCAAGCTTTTCAAAAAATTTCAAAAAGACGTGGGTACTCTGCCTGCATAACATCTGCATGCTCCCATGTCGTGTCCTCAGGACCGTACCAGGTCCACTGGACTTTTACAAGCTCTATAGCTCGATTCCGGAGCTGTTTGCTTTTCCTGTCCAATATGCACACATGATGCACTTGCAGGACACCTTCTGGTTCCACCTGAATCACATTCCAATCGATAACATGATTAGAATTAGGTACATATTTCTTAAGCAGTGAAACATGAAACACATTATGTACATTCATAGATGCAGGTAATGCAAGCATGTATGCAACCGTCCCAATCCTTTCCAGGTTCTCAAATGGCGCACAAAATCTTGCTGCCAACTTGGTGCAACTTCCCAGCCTCAGCAAACTCCTATTAGTTTTCACTTTCAGGAAAACATGGTCACCCACTTTGAATTCTCTATGGGTTCTGTTACTATCAGCGTAACTTTTCTGCCTATCCTGGGCAGCTTTTAGGTTATGTTATATTCTTATCATTTGGTCTTCCATCTCTTTGAGTAGCTCAGGCCCAACTACTACTCTGTCAACTAGATTATCCTAGCTCACTGGAGTGTTGCACTTTCTTCCATAAAGCGCTTCGAATGGGCTCATCTTCATTTATGCATGATACCCATTGTTGTAGGCAAATTCTACCAAATGTAGGTAGTCTTCCCACCTTGATGGTTTATCCATCACATACATTCTTAGCATGTCTTCTATTACTCTATTCACACTCTCTGTCTGTCCATCAGACTCAGGATGATACGCTGTGCTAAAGCTCAGATTCGTTCCGAATCCCTTAAAATGTCCTTTCCAGAAATTCGAAGTGAATTTCAGGTCTCAATCAGACACAATTGTCTTAGGAATTCCGTGCAAATGTGCAACTTATTTTAAGAAGATATCAACAACATCTGCTTCCCTGTGGGTGGTTTTCAATGGAATAAAATGGGCAGCTTTGGTAAGCTTGTCCACCACCACCATGATTGAATCATGCTGCTTGCTTGTTCTAGGTAGTCCGGTGATAAAACCCATTGTTACCACGTCCCATTTCCTTTCAGGAATAGGTAAAGGCTACAACAACCTTGTTGGGTGCCTATGCTTAGTCTTAACCTTTTGACACTCCATACATCTGGCGATGTATTCAACAACTTCTTTCTTCAAACTTGGCCAAAAGTAATGGCTTTTGACTGCTGCCACAGTCTTCTAATATCCAGGATGTCCAACATAAGTCACGTTATGCATCTCCTTTAGTATTTCCATATTCAATTCTCGAACATTGGGTACATACACTCTATTTTTATACAGAAGTAAGCAATCAGTTCCCAAGGTGTAACTTTCCTTGGTTTTTGGTCTCTCACACTGCTGTAGCTTTGCTACTAGACCTCTATATTGCAGATCAGCATTGGCAGCTTCCAAAATTCTGTCTTTAATCTCAGTTTTGTACATGCTAATGGTCGTAGCATGTAATTTGTGCACTTTTCTACTGAGTGCATTAGCCACCTTATTTTCTTTACCTTTGATATGCTTGATATCGAAATCATATTCACACAGAAACTCCAGTCATCTGATTTGCCTGGCATTTAAGGTCGGCTGATCAAATAAATATCTTAGACCGTTATGTTCTTTTCTCAACTTGAATCTCTTGCCCATGAGGTAATGTCTCCATTTCCTCAAGGTGTGGATGATTGATGCCAGCTCTAAATCGTGAGTGGCATAATTCTTCTCATGCTCCTTCAACTTTCAGGATTCATAACAAACTTCAAATCTCTCTTGGCTGAGAACTCCTCCCAGCCCCTCCTTACACGCATCTGTGAACACTACATAATCCTTATCTGGATCTGCAACCTTCAGGATTGGAGCACTAGTTAGCAGTTGCTTCAATCGTTGGAAGCTGCTCTCACATTCTTCCACTGGAACTTCTTCTCCTTCATTTGCAAGGAAGTGATAGAATGAGCTATCTTTGAGAATCTGGCTATGAATCTCCTATAGTAGCCCGCTAGACCCATAAAAGATCTAACTTCTTCTACATTCCTTGGTGCTATCCATTCTCGAATGGCCTGTACCTTCTCAGGATCCACAACGATCCCTTCTTCAGATATAATGTGTCCCAAGTAATGGATCTGCCTTTGGTAAAGAAAGCACTTGCTTAGTTTTGCGTACAACTGGTGTTCTCTCAACACCCACAGCACCATTCTCAGGTGTTGCTCATGTTCTTCCTCTGTCTTGGAATACACCAAGATGTCGTCCAGGAAGACTATGTCAAACTTGTCCAAATAATTTCTGAACACTCCATTCATTAAGCACATGAAAACAGCAGGCGCGTTGGACAACCCAAACAACACCACCGTGAACTCATAATGACCATACCTTGTTCTTAAGGCAGTCTTCCTGATGTCCTCATCCTTTATTCTCACTTGGTGATATCCTGATCGGAGATCTATTTTCGAGAATATTTTCGCATCCTTTATCTAATCAAGAAGATCATCAATCCTTGGCAAAGGATACTTGTTCTTGACAGTGACCTTATTCAACTGTCGAAAATCAATGCACAACCTCAACGTCCCATCTTTCTTCTTCACGAATAGGACCGGGGCTCCCCACGGTGACACACTGGGATGAATGTAACCTTTCTTTAGTATCTCTTCGAGTTGCAATTGCAACTCTTTCATCTCTGGTGTACTCATTCTGTAAGGAGCCTTTGAAACTAGAGTTGCTCCAGGCTTCAAATTTATAGAAAAAACGATGTCTCTCTTAGGAGGTAGTCCAGGTACCTCCTGAAATATGTCCTTGAATTCATTGAGTACTTTGTGGTCTTCTAGATTTGATACTACATCTTGGGATGCTTCTTCCACTCGAGCTGCAAATAATTGACAGCCTTTCCAGTAACATTTCTTTAGCTGCATGGCTGAGATTTCCCTCACAGCCATGGCTCTGGGAATTCCTTGGACTGTTACCTAATTTTCCTCTTCGTTCAGGCATGTGAACCTCTTGTTACGGCAATCCAGAAGGGCATGGTGCTGGTCCAACCAGTCCATTCCAATTAAGCAATCGTATGAGCCTAAACTCAGAATGTTCAATTCAGCCTTAGTGCTCATTCCTTTCATGTCCACTTAACAGGACTTAACCCATTCAGTGACCTTCCTCTTGGTCCCTATGGCCAACTGCACTAACCAAGACTTCTCATGTTTGCTTCTAGTTAGATGTAAACTTTCCACCACTCTAGGATCTACATAACTATGGCTAGCCCCTAAATCTATTAAAATAACAAGTGGTCGATTGTTGATCGTACCTTCCATTTCAATCATGTGCGATTGAAATTATGCTTGCTTGTTGTCTAGGGCTGTGTAGATGCTTGGCATTCTGCTGCCCATATCCTCCACTATTTTAGTATTCCTGGGCATTATGAACATTGATGAGTATGAATGAAGTTTTCTAGAACTACTGAAGTATGTTCCATTCATCAAAGACGAGGCTGTTAGAATTCTGAGGTATCTGAGTGGACCGCCACCTTCCATGAGTGACAAGATTCAATATGACGATCCTAAGACCATGGAAGAGACCATAAGAAGGGAGAAATGCTTGTATGAACAGCAAGGAGAAAGGCCTATCCTTGGGAAGGTTTGGAATGATCAGAGGAAGTTTAAGAAGGAACAAAGGTAGAAGGGAAACAAGCCTTCCTTTTTTAGAAATAGTCCTTGGGGACAGTCATCTTTTAGAGAGCCCGGGAAAGTTGAAGGGAGTGAGCAGATGCCAAAACCACCACCTATGGAGTGTTGGGGTTGTAAAGGGAATCATAGGTACAGAGACTGGCCCCACAGAAAAGACAAAGAAAGAATTGTCCATACTGTTCAACAAGCGATTTCTTTCTTCAAACCTGGCCAAAAATAATGGCTTTTAACTGCTGCCATAGTCTTCTGATATCTAGGATGTCCAGCATAAGCCACGTTATGCATCTCCTTTAGAATTTCCAGCTTCAAGTCTCGGACATTGGGTACATACACTCTGTTTTTATACAGAAGTAATCCATCAGTTCCCAAGGTTTAACTTTCCTTGGTTTATGGTTCTTCACATTGTTGTAGCCTTGCTACAAGACCTTTGTACTGCAAATCGGTATTTGCAGCTTCCAAAATTCTGTCTTTCATCTTAGTCCGGTACACGCTAATGGTTGTAGTATGCAATACGTACACTTTTCTGCTGAGTGCATCAGCCACCTTATTTTCTTTCCCTTTGATAGGCTTGATATTGAAATCATATTCATAGAGAAACTCCAACCATCTGATTTGCCTAGCGTTTAAGGTCAGCTGATCAAATAAATATTTCAGACTGTTATGGTCTGTTCTCAACTTGAATCTCTTGCCCATGAGGTAATGTCTCCATTTCCTCAAGGCGTGGGCGATTGCTTCCAGCTCTAAATCGTGACTGGAATAATTCTTCTCATGCTCCTTCAACTTTTGGGATTCATAACAAACTACAAATCTCTCTTGGCTGAGAACTCCTCCGAGCCCCTCCTTACATGCATTTGTGCACACTATGTAATCCTTATTTAGATCTGCAATCTACAGGATCAGAGCACTGGTTAGCAGCTGCTTCAATCGCTGGAAGCTGCTCTCACATTATTCAGTCCACTGGAACTTCTTCTCCTTCCTTTGCAAGGAAGTGATAGAATGAGCTATCTTTGAGAATCCGACTATAAACCTCCTATAGTAGCCTGCCAGACCCATACAAGATCTAACTTCTGCCACATTCCTTGGCGTTGGCCATTCTCGAATGGCCTCTACCTTTTCAAGATCCACAACAAACCCTTCTTTAGATATAATGTGTCCCAAGTAATGGATCTTCCTTTGGTAAAATGAGCACTTGCTCAGTTTTGCGTACAGCTGGTGTTCTCTCAACACCTGCAGCACCATTCTCATGTGTTGTTCATGTTCTTCCTCTGTCTTGGAATACACCAAGATATCATCCAGGAAGACTATGACAAAATTGTCCAAATAATTTATGAACACTCCATTCATTAAGCACATGAAAATAGCAGGCGTGTTGGATAGCCCAAACGACACCACCGTGAACTCATAATGACTGTACCTTGTTCTAAAGGCGGTCTTGCTGATGTCCTCATCCTTTATTCTCACTTGGTGATATCTTGATCGGAGATCTATTTTCGAAAATATTTTTGCATCCTTCAACTGATCAAAAAGATCATCAATCCTTGGCAGAGGATACTTGTTCTTGACAGTGACCTTATTCAACTGCCGAAAATCAATGCACAGCCTCAACGTCCCAACTTTCTTCTTCACGAATAGGATCGGGGCTCCCCACGGTGACACACTGGGGCAAATGTAACCTTTCTTTAGTAGCTCTTCGAGCTGCAATTGCAACTCTTTCAGCTCTGGCGTACTCATTCTATAAGGAGCCTTTGAAACTGGAGCTGCTCCAGGCATCAAATTTATAGAAAAATCAATGTCCCTCTTCGGTGGTAGTCCAGGTACCTGCTGAAATATGTCCTTGAATTCTTTGAGTTCTTCATGGTCTTCCAGATTCAAGACTTCATCTAGGGATGCTTCTTTCACCCGAGCTGCAAATAATTGACAGACCTTCCGGTAACATTTCTTCAGCTGCATGGCTGAGATTTCCCTCACAACCACGGCTCTGGGAATTCCTTGGACTATTACCGAATTTCCCTCCTTGTTCAGGCATGTAAACCTCTTGTTGCGAAAATACAAAAGGGCATGGTGCTGGTCCAACCAGTCCATTCCAATTAAGTAATCGTATGAGCCTAAAGGCAGAATGTTCAGTTCATCCTTAGTGCTCATTCCTTTCATGTCCACTGAACATGACTTAACCAATTCAGTGACCTTCCTCTTGGTCCCTGTGGCCAACTACACTAAACAAGACTTCTCATGTTTGCTTCTCGTTAGATGCAAACTTTCCACCACTCTAGGATCTACATAACTATGGCTAGCCCCTGAATCAATTAAAATAACAAGTGGCCAGTTGTTGATCGTACCTTCCACTTCAATCATGTGCGATTGAAATTGTGCTTGCTTGTTGGCCAGGGCAGCATAGATCCTCGGCATTCTGCTGCCCATATCATCCACTGTTTTAGCTTGCTGAATAGTATGGACAGTTCTTTCTTTGTCTTTTCTGTGGGGGTAGTCTCTGTACCTATGATTCCCTTTACAGCCCCAACACTCCATAGGTGGCGGTCTTGGCATCTGCTCACTCCCTTCAACTTTCCTGGGCTCTCTAAAAGATGATTGTCCCCAAGGATTGTTTCTAGAAAAGGGAGGCATGTTTCCCTTCTCCCTTTGTTCTTTCTTAAACTTCCTCTGATCATTCCAAGCCTTCCGATGGGTATGCCTTTCTCCTTGTTGTTCATACAAGCATTTCGCCCTTCTTATTATTTCTTCCATGTTCTTAGGATCATCATATTGAATCTTGTCACTCGTGAAAGGTGGCAGTCCACTTAGATATCTCTGAATCTTGATAGCCTCATCTTTGATGAATGGAATATACTTCAGTAGTTCTAGGAAACTGCGTTCATACTCATCAATAGTCATAGTCATGCTGCCTAGCTTGAGTTCGAAGAAATCCTTCATCTTTCTGTCATAGTATCTTTCAGTCAGGCATTTCTTCTCGAAATACTTCTTAAATTCCTTCCAAGTGACCTCTTTCACTATGATGTGCTGCACCTGCACAAATTGATCCCACCACATGGATGCTTTTCCTTTCAGTTGGTACATTACAATTCTTCCTTCTGCATCAATGGAATAATTCTGCAGTTGGAAGTATTTCTTCATGCCAAGCAACCATGTCTCGGCATCTTCCTCCTTCTTATGTTCTCCATCAAATGTTGGAGGTTTAATCTTGTTCATCTCCCCTTTCAATTCCTCCTTTCCAAATTTTCGATGGTTTCTGGTAGGGGATGGGCTTGAACTACTGTTTGTCTTCCTGTTAGAATGTCTTTGGGAGCGACTAAGATATCGGCTACCACTCCTCAAGCTACTTCTTCTCCCATGGGTTCTGTGACTCTCTGTCGTACTTGAGTCTCTTCCCTTCTCGAGTTTCTTCTCTATTCTTTCCAGGCTCTTCAAAAATGTTAAGTTTAATTCACCCTGTAGATCCCTAACTTTCATGAGCTTTCGACTATCAGCTTGGCGAGCCTTGGCCTCTCTTTGCAATCCTTCAATGATTTTCATTATGTGTCCTTCATTATCCTTCTCTTTTCCATGCCCTTTGGAGTTCAATCCTTCGAATCCCAGGTTGGCATCCTTTCCTTCCTGTTCGTCTTTTGTTTCGAGGGTAATCTGCACCTTTCCCCACTCCATACTCAGTGTTGTTTAACTGGAGTCCTGACCTCCGTTAAACTCTGCACATGCACTGTGCAATTAAATTCAAAGTCTGTCAGGCTATTAAACCTTCAGGAACCATCCTCAACATTTATAAGCCAATACGAACAAAAACAAAGACATTTCGATTCAAATAAGTTTTCTGAGCTCTCGTTCGGCTATGCAATTTTTGGGTTTTCAAAATTTTCATTTTCGGCACTTCATGATTTCGAGACTTCGGGTTTCAGGGTTTCAGCCCACGAGGCTTTCAAACTTGCTTTCCTTTCCAACCCCCAACTTCTGAAATTCCGACTTACTCTACCCTCCAGGCCCACATAGCACAGTGGTTACCCACAACTACGGTGGCACGTGGCACGTTAATGAGGGCCCACGTCGCTTTTTAACGACGTCATCAGTTCCACCACTCTTGCTTTTCTCTGTTCCCATGTGACCGTGGGTCATGATCACGGTTCAAATAAACGCAGTGCCTCTTTGTTTTTCGCACCTTGGCGCTACAATAATGTTAAACCGTTCAACTTTACAACCGTTGAACCCCGACAGGGATAGTGACCGGCCAATAGGGACAAATCCCTACAGGGTTAGCAAATGGCCAATAGGAAAAAATCTCAACAAGGCTGAAGAATAGCCAATGAGAACAAGCGTCATCGCACGGTTAAGTGGAGTACAGGTGGCAGAGGGGAAATGCGACACGGTAGTCAACAGGATAGGAGGGGGCCCCATTTCACATGCCACACTATTCCGGACCCCCTCCCCCATTAAAGGCAGTACAACAAGGGGGCTCCGGAAAGAAACCTCAGCTGTAGAACTGGCCAGGTGGACTCTGGCCATCCATATCTGCTCGTTACTTATCTTAATGCACATTCGCACCCCGGCTTAAAGCCGACATCTCTTCCTCACATCTAACAGTCATTACAGACCCTGTGATTCTCAAAGGAATCTCATCCATTCATCGGGACTTATCAAGGAGAGAGCCCGATTTCTTATCAACGGAACTCCCGAATCCTCGATCTCCGATTTCCTGAAACGAGTAATCTCTTGACACGTGGCCTTCTCAAATTGGACGATCCACGACTGCACCGGGGTTTCCACCATGGAAAGTCTCAATCCCTTGTTACCAGGACTCCCGATATCGCGATTCCCGATTTCCCGAAATGGGAAATCTCATGACACATGGCCTCCGTCATTCGGACGGTCTAGATCTATTTCGGGGCTTTTGCCCCTATTCACTGGGGTTTTAACCCTCGGATATCACCTGACAGATCCAACGACTTTCAGGTTTTCCAGTCAATATCTGACGGCTCAGACAGTTCCTAACTAATTCAGGATTTCGCATATCGCGATTTCCACACTCCTGTGCAATTCCAAAGGGCTTTAAACCCCGTGCACACTTTCCAGATCTAACGGTCATGAGGGTTCACCTTCCCTCCCGAACAGATCCTAAAGCTCCTACACTTCTGGTGTGGATTCCTCTCTCCCTGTGGAATTATATCACACTGGCTGTGGTTTCATAACGTCGCTATACCTCCTGAGCTTAGAAATCGTCAAGTAACTCCTTGACACTTTGGAGAAAACTAGGCTCCGAAATTAGACTTCCAAACCCAATTTCCCCTCGCATTCTCGGTCCAAAGACCGCTCCACTGGCCCATCTAGGCTCAGTGTCAAAACCTTGGCTCTGATACCAAGCTGTAGCACCCCCTTTTCAGGATACCATGGGTTAATCACTCTTAGAAAGAAAATTTAACACTACTTGGTACATAACGCGTACAGGAATTATATAATTCACACGCGTTTAAACAAATAAACACATTCTAACAGAGTATTCATATGAGTTACTGCCATAATTAACAATCAATAGCATTCCATGTTAATTCGTATACACAGCGGAAATCATGATAACATAAACAGTAGAGTCATGCAAAACGTGATAAAAGCATAGTCAGATACTTATCTTTTAACAGTGGTAGAATCCACCAACCAAGTGCAGGCCTTCCACGTACCTCCTAGCCTTAGACCGCATTGCTCATCAACTCAGCAATGGGTCACCCTCGAGCTGGGACTAAGCTCCACCGCAAGGCAACAAAATCTAGGCTAGGCTAAGGTTACAGGGAAAACAACACACAACCACAAGGAAGGGATTCTCTCCAAGGAAAATCCCACGCTCACTGCCCACATACCCTCATTCCCCACATGCCTGTTCCACCCCAGGAGTATACACCTTCTCTGTCACCTGGACATTCCTTCGGCTGCTAATCTCCCTTGCCTTGGGTTACAGGAACGGGCTGGACCAAAAGTCTCCGGGCTCTATGGAAGCTACAAGGTTCCTTCCAGGAGTGTTCTCCTTCCTCTGTGCACTCTCTCACTTGGAGGGAGTCGCTCACAGGTCCAACAACCTGTTCTTCCAACATCAACCACCTCTCTCACCTGGTGAGAGTGTTGTACAAATTGGCCAACAAGACACACAGGGTCAAACACTACACGTCCACCACACTCCACGGGAATCCAGACACGAACACCCCAGGGAAACTCCAGACAGGTGCAACAGTATAACCAGGCTTAGCAGGGATGAGACACTTCTGTTTTCTCAATTTGGCAAAACAGAGTAGACTCACATTTTGGATTCTCAAGGATGCATGATGAGTCATCCATGTAGGGGTCGATTCAGACTTCCCGGTTTAGAACATAGAAGGGATGTACCAATTTTCCAGAACCAAACATAGACTCTTTCCCAAATCCATGCAGGCTTCTCATTCAGGGAATATACACACCGGTTTTCTCAGAGCAAGACACAAACTTTACGAATCACAGGGACGCACGAAGGTTCTCTACAGGAGTCGGGTTGGTAGTACTATCCAGGGATCCATACGCGGTCAGACGATCGAGTAGAACGGGGGAGGAACCCCTTCTCACAGCTCACCCTGGCAGTTTTATTCGCATGCGTCAGGGTTGACACTTTTCACCCATGAAACTGCATGTGTTCCACCAGCACGCATCTCCCATACATGTTCTCCCCTTGCCAAAAACTTAGGATAAAACATAAAATGCACATGTCTTTTGGGATAGTATTAAAATATTATTCTCAGGCTTAAGCCCCCTAGGCTTAGCCCCTAGGCTCAACACTTAGCCCCTTTTCCCACCTTCCAGCCCCTAATTCCTTGCCCACCCTATGGATTCTTAGTCCCCCTTCACTCATTCATCGTGGTCGGTCTGCACATGGCAGTGTTTATATTTTATTAATTGTTCTGTGTGATTACATATACAACAACAGGCTCCTGGCCTTCAACACTCAAGCTCCCTGGCCTAACAAACACATAAGCCTCCATCTTATAAAAACTTGGCTCACTAGCCTATAAAACATAATTACAATTTCTTACAGAACATGGTTTACAACGGGGCTCGGCCTTGGGGACACTACAATCTCCCTCCCCTTCTTCTTTTTTTTTGCACTGTCCTCAGTACAACTTTACACAACATCTGCAAGATTTTCAAAAATCTTCAAAAAGATGTGGGTACTTTTCCCGCATAACATATGCATGCTCCCATGTCGCGTCCTCAGGACCGTACCAGGTCCACTGGACCTTTACAATCTCTATGACTCGATTCCGAAGCTATTTGCTTTTCCTGTCCAATATGCGTACAGGATGCACTTGCAGGACATCTTCTGGTTCCACCTGAATCACATTCCAATTGATAACATGATTAGCATCAGGTACATATTTCTTAAGCAGTGAAACATGAAACACATTATTTATAGTCATAGATGCAAGTAATTGAAGCATGTATGCAACCGGCCCAATCCTTTCTAGGATCTCAAATGGCCCACAAAATCTTGCTTCCAACTTGGCGCAACTTCCCAGCTTTAGGGAACTCCTGTTAGTTTTCACTTTCAAGAAAACATGGTCACCCACTTTGAATTCTCTATGGGTTCTGTTACTATCAGCGTAACTTTTCTGCATGTCCTGGGCATCTTTTAGATTATGTTTAATTTTTATCATTTGATCTTCCATCTCTTTGAGCAGCTCAGGCCCAACTACTACTCTATCAACTGGATTATCCCAGCTCATTTGAGTGTTGCACTTTCTTCCATAAAGCGCTTCCAATGGGCTCAGCTTCCATGTTGCATGATACCCATTATTGTAAGCGAATTCTACCAAATGCAGGTAGTTTTCCCAACTTGATGGTTTATCCATCACATACATTCTCAACATGTCTTCTATTACTATGTTCACTCTCTTTGTTTGTCCATCAAACTCAGGATGATATGCTGGGCTAAAGTTCAGATTCATTCCGAATCCTTTGAACAGTCCTTTCCAAAAATTCGAAGTGAATTTCGGGTCTCTATCAAACACAATTGCCTTAGGAATTTCGTGCAAACGTGCAACTTCTTTTAAGAAGATATCAACAACATCTGTTGCCCTGTGGGTGGTTTTCAATGGAATAAAATGGGCATCTTTATTAAGCTTTTCCACCACCACCATGATTGAATCATGTTGCTTTCTTGTTCTAGGTAATCCGGTGATAAAATCCATTGTTACCACGTCCCATTTCCATTCAGGAATAGGTAAAGGCTGCAGCAAGCCTGCTAGGTGCCTATGCTCAACCTTAACCTTCTGGCACTCCATACATCTGGCGATGTATTCTGCGACTTCTTTCTTCAAACCCGGCCAAAAGTAATGGCTTTTGACTACTGCCACAGTCTTCTGATATCCAGGATGTCCAACATAAGTCACGTTATGCATCTCCTTTAGAATTGTAAGCTTCAATTCTCGGACATTGGGTACATACACTCTATTTTTATACAGAAGTAAGCCATCAGTTCCCAAGGTGTAACTTTCCTTGGTTTGTGGTCTCTCACGCTACTATATCTTTGCTACTAGACCTTTGTACTACAAATCAACATTGGCAGCTTCCAAAATTCTGTCTTTAATCTCAGTTTTGTACATGCTAATGGATGTAGCATGTAATTTGTGCACTTTTCTACTGAGTGCATCAGCCGCCTTATTTTCTTTCCCTTTGATATGCTTGATATCAAAGTCATATTCACACAGAAACTCCAACCATTTAATTTGCCTGGCATTTAAGGTCGGCTGATCAAATAAATATTTCAGATCGTTATGGTATGTTCTCAACTCTAATCTCTTGCCCATGAGGTAATGTCTCCATTTCCTCAGGGCGTGGATGATTGCTGCCAGCTCTAAATTGTGAGTGGCATAATTCTTCTCATGCTCCTTCAACTTTCAGGATTCATAAAAAACTACAAATCCTTCTTGGCTGAGAACTCCTCCCAGCCCCTCCTTACATGCATCTGTGCACACTACGTAATCCTTATTTGGATCTGCAATCTTCAGGATCGGAGCACTAGTTAGTAGTTGCTTCAATCGCTGGAAGATGCTCTCACATTCTTCAATCCACTGGAACTTCTTCTCCTTCCTTTGCAAGGAAGTGATAGAATGAGCTATCTTTGAGAATCTAGCTATGAACTCCTATAATAGCCTGCCAGACACATAAAAGATCTAACTTCTACCACATTCCTTGGCGCTGTCCATTCTCAAATGGCCTGTATCTTCTCAGGATCCACAACGATCCCTTCTTCAGATATAATGTGTCCCAAGTAATGGATCTACCTTTGGTAAAAAGATCACTTGCTCAGTTTTGCGTACAGCTGGTGTTCTCTCAACACCTGCAGCACCATTCTCAGGTGTTGCTCATGTTCTTCCTCTGTCTTGGAATACACCAAGACATCGTCTAGGAATACTATGACAAACTTGTCCAAATAATTTCTGAACACTCCATTCATTAAGCACATGAAAATAGAAGGCGCGTTGGACAGCCCAAACGGCACCACCGTGAACTCATAATGACCATACCTTGTTCTAAAGGCGATCTTGCTAATGTCCTCATCCTTTATTCTCACTTGGTGATATCCTGATCAGAGATCTATTTTCGAGAATATTTTCGCATCCTTCAACTGATCAAAAAGATCATCAATCCTTGGCAGAGGATACTTGTTCTTGAGAGTGACCTTATTCAACTATCGAAAATCAATGCACAGCCTCAATGTCCCATCTTTCTTCTTCACAAATAGGATCGGGGCTCGCCACGGTGACACACTGGGGTGAATGTAACCTTTCTTTAGTAGCTCTTCGAGCTACAATTTCAACTCTTTCATCTCTAGTGTACTCATTCTGTAAGGAGCCTTCGAAACTGGAGTTTCTCCAGGCATCAAATTTATAGAAAAATCGATGTCACTCTTAAGAGGTAGTCCAGGTACCTCCTGAAATATGTCCTTGAATTCTTTGAGTACTTTGTGGTCTTCCATATTTGATACTACATCTCGGGATGCTTCTTCCACCCGAGCTGAAAATAATTGACAGCCTTTCCGATAACATTTCTTCAACTGCATGGCTGAGATTTCCCTCACAGCCATGGCTCTGGGAATTCCTTGGACTGTTACCTGATTTCCCTCTTCGTTCAAGCACGTGAACCTCTTGTTACGACAATCCAGAAGGGCATGGTGCTGGTCCAACCAGTCCATCCCAATTAAGCAATCGTATGAGCCTAAAGGCAGAATGTTCAATTCAACCTTAGTGCTCATTCCTTTCATGTCCACTGAACAGGACTTAACCCATTCAGTGACCTTCCTCTTGGTCCTTGTGGCCAACTGCACTAACCAAGACTTCTCATGTTTGCTTCTTGTTAGATGCAAACTTTCCACCACTCTAGGATCTACATAACTATGGCTAGCCCCTGAATCAATTAAAATAACAAGTGGTCGGTTGTTGATCGTACCTTCCACTTCAATCACATGCGATTGAAATTCTACTTGCTTGTTGTCCAGGGCTGCATAGATCCTCGACATTCTGCTGCCCATATCCTCCACCGTTTTATCTTGCTAAACAGTATGGACAGTTCTTGCTTTGTCTTTTCTGTGGGGGTAGTCTCTGTACCTATGAATCCCTTTACAGCCCCAACACTTCATAGGTGGCGGTCTTGGCACCTGTTCACTCCTTTCAACTTTCCTGGGCTCTCTAAAAGATGATTGTCCCCAAGGACTGTTTCTGAAAAAGGAATGCTTGTTTCCCTTCTGCCTCTGTTCCTTCTTAAACTTCCTCTGATCATTCCAAACCTTCCGAAGGATAGGCCTTTCTCCTTGCTGTTCATACAAGTATTTCGCCCTTCTTATGGTCTCTTCCATGGTCTTAGGATCGTCATATTGAATCTTGTCACTCACGGAAGGTGATATTCCACTCAGATACCTATGAATTTTAACAGCCTCGTCTTTGATGAATGGCACATACTTCAGTAGTTCCAGAAAACTTCATTCATACTCATCAATGGTCATACTTCCCAACTTGAGTTCGAAGAACTCCTTCATCTTTCTGTCATAGTATCTTTTAGTCAGGTATTTCTTCTCGAAATACCTCTTAAACTCCTTCCACATGACCTCTTTCTCTCTGATGAGTTGCACCTACACCAACTGATCCCACCACATGGATGCTTTTCCTTTCAGTTGGTACATTGCAATTCTTCCTTCTGCACGGGCAGAATAATTCTGTAGTTGGAAGTATTTCTTCATGCCAAGAAACCAGGTCTCGACATCTTCCTCCTTCTTATGTTCTCCATCGAATTTTGGAGGCTTAATCTTGTTCATCTCTCCTTTCAATTCCTCCTTTCCAGATTTTCGATGTTTTCTGGTAGGGGACGGGCTTGAACTAGAATGTGTCTTCCTGTCAGAATGTCTTTGGGAGTGACTAAGATGTCGGCTACCACTCCTTGACCTTCTTCTTCTCCCATGGGTTCTTTGACTCTCCATCATACTTGAGTCTCTTCCCTTCTCGAGTTTCTTCTCTATTCTTTCCAGGCTCTTCAAAAATTTTAGGTTTAATTCACCCTGCCAATCCTTGACTTTCATGAGCTTTCGACTATCAGCTCGGCGAGCCTTGGCCTCTCTTTGCAATCCTTCAATGATTTTCATTATGTGTCCTTCCTTATCCTTCTCTTTTCCATGCCCATTGGAGTTCGATCCTTCCACTCCCATATTGACATCCTTTCCTTTCCGTTCGTCTCGTGTTTCGGAGGCAATCATCACCTTTTCCCATTCCATACTCGGCGTTGGTTAGCTGGAATCCTGAGCTCCGTTGAACTCTGCACACACATTGTGCAATTAAATTAGAATTTTTTCAGGCCATTAAGCCTTCAGGAACAATCCTCAACATTTATAAGCTAGTACGAACAAAAACAAAGATATTTCGATTCAAATAAGTTTTCTGAGCTCTCGTTCGGCTCTACAATTTTCAGGTTTTCAAAACTTTCATTTTCGGCACTTTGGGATTTCAAGACTTTGGGTTTCGGTGTTTTGGCCCATGAGGCTTTCAAACTTGCTTTCCTTTCCAACCCCCAACTTCCGAAATTACGACTTACTCTACCCTCCAGGCCCACATAGCACAGTGGTTACCCACAACTACGGTGGCACGTGGCATGTTAATGAGGGCCCACGTCACTTTTTAACGACGTCATCAGTTCCACCACTCTCGCTTTTCTCCATTCCCATGTGACCGCGGGTCATGATCACGGTTCAAATAAACGCAATTCCTCTTTGTTTTTCATGCCTCGACGCTACAGTAATTTCAAACCGTTCGGCTTTACAACTTTCGAACCCCGACAGGGCTAGTGACCAGCCAATAGGGATAAATCCCTACAGGATTAGCAAATGGCCAATAGGAACAAATCCCAACAAGGCTGAAGAACAACCAATGAGAACAAGCGTCGTCGCATGGTTAAGTGGAGTACAGGTGGCAGAGGGGAAATGCGACACGGTAGTCAACAGGACAGGAGGGGGCCCCATTTCACACGCCACACTATTCCGGACCCCCCCCCCCCAATTAAAGGCAGAATGGCAAGGGGGGTCCGGAACTCACTTGAGCACCATTAATAAAGGTGAATTAATCTCACCCATTCGAGAGTTGCACGTTCGATTCCGGACCTCCCCCCCCCACCACCGCTAAAGGCAGTACAACAAGGGGGCTCTGGAATGAAACCTCAGTCGTAGATCTGGCCGGGTGGACTCTAGCCATCCAGATCTGGTCGTTACTTATCTTAATGCACATTCGCACCCCAACTTAAAGCCGACATCTCTTCCTCACATCTAACGGTCATTACAAACCCTGAGATTCCCGAAGGAATCTCATCCGTTCATTGGGACTTAGCCACATGCTAACGTCTCGACATTATGGGTCGGGATTTATCAAGGCGAGAGCCCGAGTTCTTGTCAATGGAACTCCCGAATCCCCGATCCCCGATTTCCTGAAATGGGTAATCTCTCGACACATGGCCTTCTCAAATCGGACGATCCACGACTGCTCCGGGGTTTCCACCATGGAAAGTCCCGATCCCTTGTTACCAGGACTCCTAATATAGTGATTCCCGATTTCCTGAAATGGGAAATCTCACGACACGTGGCCTCCGTCATTCGGATGGTATAGATCTATTTCGAGGATTTCGCCCCTATTCACTGGGGTTTTAACCCTCGGATATCTCCTGACAGATCCAACGGCTGCCAGGTTTTCCAGTCGAGATATGACGGCTTAGACGGTTCCTAACTAATTCGGGATTTCCCATATCACGATTTCCACACTCCTGTGCAATTCCAAAGGGCTTTAAACCCCATGCACACTTTCCAGATCTAACGGTCACGAGGGTTCACCTTCCCTCCTGAACAAATCCTAAAGCTCCTACACTTCTGGTGTGGAGTCCTCTCTCCCTGTGGACTTATACCACACTGGTTGCAGTTTCACAACACCGCTATACCTCCTGAGCTTAGAACTCCTTACTAAAGCTTACTAAAGCTGCCCATTTTATTCCATTGAAAACCACCCACAGGGCATCAGATGTTGCTGATGTCTTCTTAAAAGAAGTTGCACGTTTGCATGGAATTCCTAAGACAATTATGTCTGATAAAGACCCGAAATTCACTTCGAATTTCTGGAAAGGACTATTCAAAGGATTCGAAACGAATTTGAACTTTAGCATAGCATATCATCCCGAGTATGATGGATAGACAGAGAGAGTGAACAGAGTAATAGAAGACATGCTGAGAATGTATGTGATGGATAAACCATCAAGGTGGGAAAACTACCTGCATTTGGTAGAATTCGCCTACAATAATGGGTATAATGCATTATTGAAGATGAGCCCATTCGAAGCACTTTTTGGAAGAAAGTGCAACACTCCAGTGAGCTGGGATAATCCAGTTGATAGAGTAGTAGTTGGGCCTGAGCTGCTCAAAGAGATGGAAGATCAAATGATAAAAATTAAACATAATCTAAAAGATGCCCAGGACAGGCAGAAAAGTTACACTGATAGTAACAGAACCCATAGAGAATTCAAAGTGGGTGACCATGTTTTCCTGAAAGTGAAAACTAACAGGAGTTCCCTAAAGCTGGGAAGTTGCGCCAAGTTGGCAACAAGATTTTGTGGGCCATTTGAGATCCTAGAAAGG